>JAHWXV010052607.1:0-10875 GCA_024586415.1 Phrixothrix hirtus
TATATATATATATATATATATATATATATATATATATATATATATACAAGAGAAAAAGAAAGCAGGAGGTAAGTAAACGTAATCATAATGCGATCTTTGACATCGACTTGATTTAGTACTCTTTTAAAAATGGCCATCAAGAATCTTTCATTTCTGAATTTAAGGTATCCATATCTGAAAACGTGGATTCTACCAACCACTTAGAGCCAAAATCAGTTATTCATTGTGGTGTACCTATTAAAATTGTTCATTTATCTAGTGTGTGTTTCTGAATGAAAAGTTTGAATTTCAAAAATAAACCGTTTTAAATTTTGACTATTTCTATGTATTCTCAGCATACTTCTTTAATTAAGTAATATGTTATAATATAAATTTGTGTGGACTTGTGAGTTACGGGAACAGCAAAATACTTCTAGTTTGATTTAAGTGATTATCAGGTATAAATTTTACCTGCCCTAACAAACAAAGTAACAATAACTTCAAGAATTACTTGTTTGCCAAAACAGTGTCCTTTGTACACTGTACACTGTACACAAGCTTCTATTAATATTCTGGGCCAAACCAGAAATTCGATTTAACTACGATAAACAATTAAACCTACAAGGGTAGTTCAATAAGTGACGTGAAAATGCAATAAGCAGTTGTATTATCGGTGTAAAACATTTTATTTTAAAAATAGTCCCTCTAAAACTCAATACATCTATACCAGCGATATTTAAGATGTTAAATGCCCTCAGTAAAGTAAAATCTATCAAAATCTATAAAATACGCGCCTACGTCGGCGACAAATTCTTGATTTATGAAAATTTTTTACCAGCAAGTCAAGTTATAGCGCCCAGTGGCGTTAATACTGGGCATGTGGTAGCATTTAAATTCAATTGAAACAAAATTATTTCTTTGCCAAATGTGGCTGACTTTCTTTGATATTTTCGTTTAACTGGACCAATAATGACCAATAATACTGTTATTGGTATATCTTTTTGAAGGAATTCAATGAAAAAATTTCGCAAGTATCCCTAAAGACTGTTGCCATGACTTTATCGGCAGATGGCACCATTTTTCCCCCCTTCTATACACTTGGCCAAGCTTGTGCCCATTATTTTTATTGATCGTTGGTTTTTGGGGTATAGTGGTGTATCCCAATCTAATTAACAGTAATAAATCGACACCAAAATTCAGATGTTTACGCTTAAACGGTTTCAACCGACGCTTCGAAATCATCGAACGGCAATGCGGCACCCGCCTTGCATTATGCTTGCTGATATCAAAATCCTTATGAAAAATTGGAACACCTGTACCAATCGAAATATTTAAAGCCTCAATAATTTCACGTTGACTAAACCACTTAGCATTGCGAACGCTCGCACGATCACAACTAAAATCATTAAACCGCTTGTGACTCGTTTTAATTGATATGTCAGTGTTCAGATAACGTTTGTCAACAATTTTTATTTCTGTTATTGTTTTTCCATTTGCGAAAATAATTTTTTCCATGCTAGCGAAACTAATACAAGCTATTTCTTTTAAATGGCCGTCAAACACAAACTAATCGGTGGATGCTCTTGAAAATTATCATGGCGCCATCTGGAAGAACGTATTTTAGCAAAGTAATATATTTTTGTTCTGGTAGTGCTATTGTATGCATTTTTAGCGGATTTATGAGACTGAGCTCGTACATATAAATTAGAATGCGAATAAATTGGTTTTTACCCCTGTTACCGTAAATAAAATATGCTCGGCAAGTCCTATTTGCCGGTGTTTATTGATAAATTAATTAGTCATCTTAAGTTAAAGAGATAAATTCAGGACATTGTTGGCAATTATCTCTTTATAGTAATTAAATCTTTTAAACTTCACTGCGAGAGAAATGGGCGCTCAAGTTCATCTATAGAGGATTTTTAGAAATAATTGACAATTTATAGGGTAATTTATATTTGGGATTGTTTTCTCTGTTATATGTTAATTAATAAATTGAAGTATGTCTTGTGAAGAAATGTCCTTTTCCATGTTTAGGATCAAAGGTAAGAAAAAATTATTTAGGAAGGGATCTTGTTCGTCACGGCTTACGGTTGGTTCATTGTTGACCTAACTAGAAAACTCGTCGTGGGAAGCTCTTAAAATAACCAATTCTTCAAATAGGGAATGCAGAAAAAGGCCTTGAATATATATATATATACCCTTCTCTCGTTACCGTGATTGCTTCTTTGCTCTGTTGATTTAACCAATTACTATTACTTATTTTGAACTGGTGCCTGTTGTAGTTTTACTTGAGTACGTTACGGTTTGAATATTTGTATTCCCTTAGCTTATTTCTTTGTCGGCTAATATGAACGTGGCATTCAAAGTATTCTTAAGTTTTTTCCTGTCCGCTTTTTCTATTTCTAACAAACATATATCTAATTTATTTTTACATAATTAGTACATTTTCTTATTTTGTTTACATTAATTAAACTTGTAAATTGCATATTTTCAACACTATAATGCTATTTAGTTTGTACCAAATATTGAAGATTAGAATTATAATTTTTCCTGTTTTTGTCATGTAATCATCCCTTATCATGGTTAAGTTTGATTTTTATCACATATATTTTTAACCACGTTTTTGTGGAATTCTCTGGCGTATTGTGTTTCTAATGTGTGATCATTTGGAATACATGGTTACTTCTATTCTTTGCTGATAACTCTCTTGAAGCAGAACGTGTAATGCTTGATTATTAATTTATTACATGTGCGGTTGTTGCACTTACAATTAATGGGTTTGTTGTAATTAATCGGTTAGTTAAGCGATCTTCGAAGCGCCTATTTTTAACAGATTATAAGCTAAATCTTTAACATATTTTTATATTTTTATTTTATAACGGGCCCGGTTCACTAAAAAACATTTTTTTGATGTTGACTTGATGGAAAAGGACGTAATTTTTGGCGCTTTTAAATCTTTTATGAGACTCTGTCTTATTTCTGAAATATTCGGATTGAAATTGTAACTTTCATTAACAATCAATTGCATTTGGATTATATGGTCCTTACGTAAAGTTGTAACGATTAGTCTAAATTTCCCTTCCTGAGTGATTTGCATACATTTATGTATTTCAGCCTAGGTATTTCTATTTTTAGGATTTTAGTTTACAAAGATACAGACATTTTATTACTAAATTGAATATTTCCTAAGTTTATGTACATCACGTACACTTCTTAAATATGTTACTCAAAGCAGCAGAAGGCGCCATATATTTCATTAAAATTATTTTGTGGCTTTAATTTTTATGTGCACTACTTAATTAACTTTAGAGCTAACAATGGCGTTACTGCAGTATTCTGAATACTGGTAACCCAGTCCAATTTTTCCGGTACTAGAGAACCGACATTGACCCAAAGATTCCGGTATTTAAGTATTTATATAAAAAGTATTTCTTTCATGCGAGAGGGAAACATTTGTAATTAGTATCTAGTATGATTATTTAAGCGCAATTGCATCAAGTGTAGAATTGGAAAGGTCATTTTCTACAGCAAGACAAATATATATGAAGATTTGGTTTAATCTGGAAAATGAAAGAGTTGATTGTTTATATCTTTTATGGACATACTTTAGTAGAACAGACGCAAACCGCAAAACAGGCTAATTAAATAGCAGTTATGATAAGTTTATTAAATAGTTTATTTTTGCTACAAATAATTTCTTAATTATTGTTTCCTTTTGTTTACAAATTTATAATATGTCGACTAAATGTTTAGTTTTAACTACGTATTTATATTTTGTACTTAATGATTTAAGTTAACTTAAGAATATATTTTTGCTTTCCCTTCCACTTCCTTTCTAACATATTATCTCTAGTCATGAAGATCTAATTATAATATTTTTTTAGAAATACTGGTACTAATATCGGTTTCTCGATTTTAGATGTAAAATGTACCTGAATACCGGTATAAGCTTTTGCCTCGGTATTGTGAGCCCTAATTAACTCATATGATGGTTCAAATAATTAGGAACCTAATTAATCTTAAATAGATTGCTGATGAATAATTAACTCCTGTTATGAGTTCGTCAACAATATTTTTAAAATAAACGAAAGTATATCTGCAGCGATAACGATCATCAACATATCAAACTTATATCAAACTTATTTTACATATAATTATAGTTATAAACGCCATCCCGAAATACCCATTTATACAAACTTTATTTTAAATTATTGAGGATCAAGAGGCCTACCTGATACCCTTTAGAGGAGCCATAATTCGTGCAATCTTACGTTAACCTTTTGACCTACAACCACGCGTGAGTCTCGTGGTCAAGTTTTCGAGCCAAAACTAAGTATCACAATCCTGGTCCGCGGAACAACGGTCGAACCTAAACTGACTATCACAGGCCTGGCCCGTGGTACGTTGGCTGGGCCAAAACTGACTATCACGGCCCTGGTCCGTGATACGAGTAAGTGATTTTTACCAAAGAAACGTTTCCGTAATAGAGCAGAATTATACTTGTTTATTTTAATTTTTGTAACAGATGCATAAAGCAAGACAGTAATATGATACACCATTTAAATGTCAATGACCGATATCTTGAGAACAAAATTATGCAAGTTTAGGTTAGTTACTAGATTTTGTACCTTGTAAAAATCTTAAAATGAAGGAACAGTTTAATTTTCATCTCAATTAACGTATTTTATGACAGCAATTAAAATGAATATGTAAACAATTTTTTATCCATAAGTAATTAATAAATAACTTCTTCAAAATTGTTAAAAAATTGTATACATTATTTCGAAATTCTTTCAATTGTTATTTAGTACAGCAAACAAATCGAAATATGCCTGCCTACTACAGCTATAAAAGTGTATGTTACTGTAAATTGACACTGTTAGGTACGTCAACTGTAATTTTGTGAACGATTTAACAGTTTTAGTCTGAATTCAACCATAAGCCGTTCATTGTACGTAATTAGAAAAATACTTTTTTGTATTCGTAATGCTTTTAATTTGACGCTTATCGGGGTGTCTGTACCGTCTACTTTCATCCCTTAAAAAAAATTTCATTTTATCTGAAACACCTTGTATCATTTAATTTTAATCATTTGTTTGTTCTTAATTTTTCATTTGTATTTTTGTAATTCATTAAATTAACTTTTCCCGAATTATATTTTTCTAATAAGTACGACACCCCACATAAGTTGTGTGGAATTGGTGCAACTTAACGCAGATTTGGCGAGCCGTGGAATGGCTCGCAAGCCCGACAGTTCTGTTTTCGTTTTGGGACCACGCTGTTCAATCTTAATTGTAGGGTAAGGGGTTAAGACAAGCTATCTTAAAAGTGTTAGAAGCAAAAATCCCATTATTATAATCAAACCCTTAGTTCAAAAGGTTACTAACCCTTTTAACGAACGCATTTCTTCCGGGGGAACATTAAATTAAATAAGATAAAGAATGCTATATAAGGCTAGGCTCCGCCTTCCTGCGTCAGATATTTCATAGTACCTTCTTGTTAGTGATTGGCTCAATAAGTAGTGCTTTTAATAAACGTTTGGTTTTAATTTTTAGAAATATAAACTTGGGAAGAAAAAAGGCGCTGCCAATAGGATAGCCGAACGTACAAAGGTGTCTTTTTAATACTTTTGTGGCTATCCAAAGAAATCCCGGAAAATTCTGCACGACTTGTCCAACTGGATTCGAGCTCGAAGAACTTCAACCTAGAAGGGCCTCATCTTCACAGCAATCATAAGAAGCTGCAGTTCAACTCCTCTGGATACCACCCGTTAGGCATCTTAGCGATGCTCTTGACGATTGTTCTCTATGCATGTTTTACTTTTTCTATTCTAGCATATAAGATACATGCAATTTATACGCTGTAGATTACCAATTTAGCAGTGTTAAGCAATTTATTAATTACAGTATTTCCTTCTGTATTTCACGTAATTTAAAAGTTTTTAGATGAGGTAACCAAACTATTTCCAGACAGTATCATTTAAAATAAGCTGGACAGAAATACACCTTTTATCCGGAAAATAAATTTACTGTGCCGCTATGTCTTACCTGGAGATAAATTTTTATACTCCTGTTTCAATATTTATTTTAAAACTTTTCTGGGTCACACCAAAATTTATTTACAACATATGTTTATACATATACCATTAAGTAAAAAATCATATGAGTTCTATAAATTTATTTAATTTCACATAAATAAAAAATAATAATATAAAAATTATGCAATCAAACATCTACAATTAGAATAAAAATTTCTTCAGAAACAGTTATGTAATAAAATGTAATGACCTGTTGGGATAGATCTCTTAGAGCTTTGTAAACAGCAGTTGAATGAATTTGTGTACTAAGGTATTTAAACTATCGGTAGAAAAGGGTTAGTTTAAATATAAATTATAGTAATTTTACGATGAATGGTTTTTGTAAAATTAGTTTGTGCTTCGTCTTAAAAAAATATTAGTTTCAAAGCTTCAAAACATTCACTTGCGTTGTAGCCTTGATTTTGCTATTATATTTACTTATTGATAATATATGTTCCTTCTGGTTATTTTCCGTTAATACAGTTAGGGTAGTATTTTTTCTTCCAAACAACTGCTGAACTGGGCAGAAATTTTGAAGCTTTGGCTTCCTTAATTGCTGCGCGTTTCACACAAATCTCGCTTAAAAACTTTCCCTTTATAAACTTAAATTGTATTATGTCCATTGACGTTACCCTGCCTCAATTCTAATTTGGCTGCGGACTACTTTATCAGAAGTAATTTATTTCGCTTATTTCAGTAATACTTTAGCGAACAAATTATTTTGTGGAATTCACATGTTTACGACAAAGGACCTTTCTCTCGAAACCATCGTGACTGGTCAATGTATCACCGTGTTCGACGAAATAAGATAAGATTTTCTTGTGCTGATCTAGTTTTTATAACTTTTTATCATTACCTTTCAGCTATTCAATCAAAGGTATTAAATTGTAAACTGTTGGTTGCGTGTTCGTGATGGAAAACCATTTGGGAACCGTTACATATCGACATCTTATTTTGCAACCGTCCCTGGATATTACTGTTTGGTTAACTTGGTAACTTCGTAGGCGTATTTTAGCTTTTTATATTTTACTACAGAAAACCTTCTTTATAGAGATTTTTATTTTGTACAATTAGTTTTGTATCCCTTCAATTACTAGTTTATTTCTACACTACGGATTTTATACCCAAACCCGCGGTTTTATAACGCAGCACAATTTAAACTTTTGCTAAATTTTTGTTTTATAGTCTAAGAAATTTCGTTTTAAACTTAGAAATACTGTTAGGTTATTTCTATTTGAAATCGGTATTAGCTTATTTGAATTTTCTAATGTAAGAACAGAGTAATCTTTTTATAGTTAATTACGAGGGTCTAACAATGCATTTATCGTATAAAAATTTTATTCGCAATAGATCAGTTTGGAAAGAATTAATTCCAGAAATTCAGGTATATTATTAAATTGTAATAAAAAAGTCATAATGAATTTTTCCGAGATAAATATAGCTAAGAAAATTATACCTCTATACGAATGAGGAAGTAAAAATCTATTATATCTCTTGTAATAGGCCGAAAAATTTATTAATTTATATAGGATTAGAATGCATGAACAACAAAACTGTACACTTAATAAATTACACTATGAAATGTGCTGCTTTAAATTAGTAGGTACAGCTAGGGATACGATAGTCATTTCAAATGGTACTAATTGAACACAAGTAAAATTAACATCAACAAATAGGTTTATTGATAGTGAAAATGAAAATTTATTTGAAAATGATTAAGTTATATGTTATCAATTAAATCACGAGTCGTATCACAAATATTACGAACGCATTAAAATCCAGTTACAACAACTGCTAGAACACATTAAAATTAATGAAACTGGATTAGAATTAAGAAATTATAACACAGAAATATTTAATGAGAAAGCTTTAGATACCTTCATAGGTCGTTTATGATTTATAAAACAGTCACAACTTTAGACGATTGCTTATTAAATTTACGATATTACAATAACCACAAACAATAAAATAGCTTTATAAATTTCATGAAACAAAGAGCCTCCACAAAGGCAAAATACACAAAGACAAGAGAATCAAAAATCATCGAAATTTAATCTTGCAATCATAACGAAAGCAAAATTAACAATTACAATTCAAGTCGATTTCTACGCGAAATACTACTATAAATTTCTTAAACAATTACGATAGACCCCTAATTCATTTCCAACCATCGGGTCCGCGAAACTTCCTCTCCGAAGAACTGTTTAACGTAGAAGAATACGACGACACCGAAGAAGTAAGTCGAGAATTTGAAAATAATTCTAATTTAATATCTAATCAAGAGTCATACGACTAGTTGGAAAATTTTCACTTAGGAGCCTCGAAATATCAATATTTCACATAGACACGGCTGCTAATAAATTTAAATTACCCTTTATCACGATCGCTAGTTTTAAGTTAAAAATTTTGATCAATAGTGAAACCACTAATTCGATTATAAATCCCAGGCCTACACGAGAATTCTGTTTGAAAAATTGTTTCAAAAGCTCTCCACCGTGCAAAGTTTAAACAAATTAGTATCTAGCGATAAAAACATTACATATTCCATGTTAAAAGAATTTAATATTAAAAATAAAATAAATTTTCATGTAATGTAGAGGCATGATAAATTGATACGCTACTAGGAAGCGAAGACTAGGTGCAAAGATAGATTATAATAGCCGTACGTTAGAAGTTAATCGTAATAAAATACCATTTTTCTTCTATTTAAATCCCAACAACTTTAAACCATATAACGAAACTGTAGATCTTGTCAATATTCTCGTAAATATTGATGAAGACTACGTAATTATCACCGAAATTAAATTAGACAATGTCGTTATACCGGAATCAATGGGGTTATCGAAAAATGGCATTTGTAAAATCCCCTTCGGCACAAATGAAAAGTGGATGTTAATTTTTAACAACAATTAGATGTATAACATATTATTAATGTAGACATAAGCGAAAAGCCACAAAATTTAGATATACTTAATACAATTAGAATCAAAAATTTAAATATAGAAGAGAAATCTGAAATTATTACACTTTGCACAAATATAAAGTCATTTTTTAATGATGATTGAGATTTGGCGATTACCAACGCGACTAAACATAAAATTAGAACAGATCTATTGACTGTTATAGATACTCTTATAACCTTGAGACGGAAATACAAAATTAAATTTGGAAATTATTACACAACAGAGTAATTAGACCGAGTATTTCGCCATACAGTTCACCTGTACAGGTAGTACCTAAGAAATTAAACGCCAACGACTGTTATAGATACTCTTATAACCTTGAGATAGAAATACAAAATTAAATTTGGAAATTATTAGATAGCAAAATAATTAGACCGTGTATTTCGCCATACAGTTCGCCTGTACGGGTAGTACCTAAGAAATTAAATGCCAACGGGGAAAAGAAATTACGAGTAGTGAAAGATTACCGCAAAGTTAATGAAAAAACCGTGGAAGACAAATACCTACTCCCAAGCATTGGGGAAATTCTGGAAAACTTGGGAAAGTGTGTATACTTATCTAATTTAGATTTAGCTAAAGATTTTCACCAGATAGAAACGGATCAGGAATCCATCGGAAAATACTCTTTGACTGTAAATAACAGGCATTACGAATATGCCATTTGGCCTAAAGAGCGCTCTTAGTACATTTCTATGCGAATATCTAAATAAATTTTGTTTTGTATACATGGATGATATAGTGATATTTTCTAAATCTTTGCTTGATTATGTTTTACATTTAAGAGCAGTATTCGAAAAATTACAGCAGAAGGTATGAAATCTAACTCTTCTAAACTAAAAGTGATTCAAAGCTAACCTCTGCCTAAAACCATTAGGGAAGTCAGGGCGTTTCTTAGTTTAATAGGATATGTGGGATATGTGAAAAATTTCTAGAAATTGTTCAGCCTTTTATAAAATGGTTAATAAAGAACACTAAAATTGATATAAATAACAAAGATTGCTTACAAGCTATTCGGCATTGTAAGAAATTACTAATGAACTTCCCTATTATATTGGCCTACTCAGACTCTAATAAAACATTTTATATCACCACTGATGTTCCGAATTTCTTAATAGGTGGTGTATTATCTCAAAATAATAAACTAATTACGTACTACTCTAGAACATTGAATAGTGCAGGAAAGAATCATTCAACAATTGAAAAGGAATTATTGGCAATCGTGGAGAACACGAAACATTTTATACCTTACGTCTCTGAAAAAGAATTCGCTATTGAAACGGATTGTAAACCTCTTGTCTGGTTATTTTCCTTGAAAACTCCGAATTCGCGTTTAGTAAAATGAAGACTCAGACTTGAAGAAATCACCTATAAAATACAATATAAGAAGGGCAAAGAAAACTTGATTGCTGACGCGCTATCACGCATCGAAGTTAATGAAAATCAAACTAAGGATGATATACAATTAAAAATCGCTTCCCTAATTATTAATGTAGATAAAGGACTCGAATTATGAACTGAATGAGAAGATGAACCAGTAAACGAGGAAAATGGAGATATCTCTATAATATTCATCGCACTACATGAGAAAGCTCTGTTTTCATCATGCCAATTTCAAAACAACCCGTAAATAACGTTACTAATAGGATCATAATAAAATCAGGTGATTCATTTACTGTCAATTATAAGAAGCTACCCACTAAAAATAATTTCGTCATAACTATCAGACAAGGTTAAGAATTAGAAGATTTTACAAACATTACTAAAATATATAAAATTCTTCCTAAAAATCCGACTTATGTATTTGAAAAGAAAACAAATTCACTTTTAAAATATATTTTTAACCAAAATTATATTTCC
>JAHWXV010052629.1:0-15353 GCA_024586415.1 Phrixothrix hirtus
GCGATATGGCAAAAAACGATCTCTAGTAGACCCAAAACATTGACTTTGTAGGTGGATAATACGTTGTTTCGATAATTTAAATTGGCATGTGGTTAAAATAAAGACCACTGACCTATAAAGGTAACGGACACTGGTTAATTATGAAACCGCTTATCCACTATCGACTCACTATTTACAATATGGCAAAAAACGGTCCCTGGGAGACCCAAAACATGGACTTTGCAGGTGGATAACACGTTTCGATAATTTAAATTGGCACGTGGTTAAAATAGAGACCACTGACCTATAAAGGTAACGGACCCTGATTAATTATGAAACCACTTATTCAGTATCGACGCACGAGTTACAATATGGCAAAAAAACGATTTATAGTATATCCAAAACATTGACTTTGCAGGTGAATAACACGTTTCGATAATTTAAATTGGCACGTGGTTAACATAGAGATCACTAACCTATAAAGTTAACGGACACTGGTTAATTATGAAACCACTTATCCAGTATCGACGCACTAGTTACAATATGGCAAAAAAATGATCTCTGGTAGATCCAAAACATTGACTTTGCAGGTGGATAACACGTTTCGATCATTTAAATTGGCACGTGGTTAAAATAGAGACAACTAACCTATAAAGGTAACTGGCACTGGTTAATTATAAAACCACTTATTCCAACATCGGCGCGCTAGTTACGATATGACAAAAAACGATCTCTAGTAGACGCAAAACCTTGACTTTGCAGGTGGGAACACGTTTCGATAATTTAAATTGGCACGTGGTTAAAATAGAGACCACTGACCTATAAAGGTAACGGACACTGGTTAATTATGAAACCGCATATCCAGTATCGACGCACTAGTTACAATATGGCAAAAAACGATCCCTGGTAGACCCAAAACATTGACTTTGCAGATGGATAACACATTTCGATAATTTAAATTGGCACGTGGTTAAAATAGAGACCACTTACCTATAAAGGTAACGGACACTGGTTAATTATGAAACCGCTTATCCAGTATCGACGCACTAGTTAAAATATGGCAAGAAACGATCCCTGGTAGACTCAAAACATGGACTTTGCAGGTGGATAACGTGTTTTGTTAATTTAAATTGACACGTGGTTAAAATAGAAACCACTAACCTATAAAGGTATAAAGCACGATGACATTGATTTTTGAATTAAATGTTTTATTAGAATAATTAGGATGCGTAAATTTTAAGTAATTCGTCAGCTCATTATGTTTCGAGATTAAAACTATTTAATAGTATGCTATAAAATAAGCGGAGTCAGGTCTGAAATTAAATAGGAGTAATTTAAAGTATTAATAATGAAAGGGTCGCATTTTCAAATAAAATTCGACTCTGCCAATTTTGTATCAATATAATTGCACATATGATGTACTTATAAAGATGACTTGTATTTTCGTTTAGTTTGTCGAAGTAACGTCGTACTGATGAGCCACATTAAAGGCGAAACCATCGTATGGCTTCGACATGTTGAACGAAAATACAAGTCTTGTTTGTTTAGTTACTTTGTTAGGTTACAATTTTTGTTGTTCATTTGTTTAAATGTCAGTTGTTTGGCTTTACACTTGTGCTGAATTTTATTCGAAAAGTTTTAGTATTTGATATTAGTTTTAAAGAATCTTAGTTTAGTGAATTAATTGACTGTAATAGAATACACTGATATGCTAAGGTGCAGGAAAATTTGCGACGATCATTCATTAATAGATGAGTAAGTTCTTCAAAAATGATTGTAATCGTGAACTCATTTTTCATTTTACGGACATTTTTATAAAAATGATAAAATTCAAACATGAAAGACAAATTAAATTAGGTTTATTATAAAAAACGCAGTGTGTTAAATTTACAACACATTATTTTTATTCTCAAATATTGTGTCCCATCTTAATAACCGTTTAATGTTTCGATAGCACGTTATCTGGGTATGCGACTTCTGCAGTTATGTTATTTGATAGCATAATTGTTAAGTGAAGATCAAACATTCCATATCGTTACCTTAATTTAAGCTATAACATAATTTATGTACTTTTCTAAAAACTGGACTAAACTTTTTACAATTTTAATTGCGATTTTTGTTACTTACGCTTATGATGATTTTCTAAAGTTCGTCTTTGTTGCTTTCCGGGATTTTTAGTGGTAGAAATCATAGCTGATATCTTGGATGCGGAGCGTATTTTGTGTGTTCTCTTGTTCTCTTCTTCGTTTTTATGTGGTATGCTGTCTTTCTCTTTGCTATCTAAGTTTTGAGGTCTTCTTTCGTTTGATGCTTCATGCTTTGTTTTTATTTTAGTAATTTTTTGTGGCAGTTTTACTAATAATAACAATGTTGTTGTATGTATTTGAGCAATTCCTCATTCGCCATCGTTTTATCTTCTTGGAAGATTTAGTGTGCCATCTTGATGTTTAATTCTGTTTTAGATTAATCTCATTTGTGCACTATGTAACGCTTTACGCGACCCACTGCAGCACATGCCGAATGACCTAAACATTTAACACCAAGGCTTTCAAGTTTTTAAGACATGTCAGCACTTAGACTGAGGATTTGTTAGAATTTAGAATAAAGAACGCTTGTATGTCAATTAGGTGTATTTGAAACAAACCTCGTCCTCACAAGAAAATCGTTCAAGCATCTTATATTTTTTTTGTAAATTTTTAACTTTTAATATTTGTCTAACAAACCAATTTTATAAATTAGTTCAAGCAGCTGGATGTTTACTTATATATTGTTTATAAGCCAGCTATCATTCATTTTTAACCAGGTGTTTTCGTTACTTGGTTTTAATTGGTTTTAGAAATACACAAAGGCTTCAGAAAGTGAAAGAACAAACAATAATATTAACGTATAAAAACTGCATACGTAGGAGAATTACGTATAAAGAAATGGTATCGCAAAAGTTCATGCAAAAATTAGTTTCCTGGCAGAGGAGTGCTTGCGTCAGCAAGCGTAAATTCGATTTCATTCTAATCCTGGCAATAGAATCGTAGTATTTTAATAAACGCGGTTAGAAACGTGGTGTGGTGTCTAGACAATGTCTGACTAATCTAGCGACAAAATTAGCCTGTTTATTGTTGTAATGCATAACATTCTTGTAGACTACACATGCCCGCGTTTGATTACAGGCTGTCTAGTTAAGATAAATTCGACATTGACGACCGACAACCCTTAAGACGCTGTCATTTCGTTAACCCTTCGCTTAACTGAAATGAAAATCCTCTAAATGCGACTGTCTCAAATCGTTGCATGTCGACACTAAAATGTTACACTTTCGTGATACCTTTTCCCATTGATGATAATGTTTGTAAACTAAATGAAACATTAATATAAAATGTGAAAATCTAATTTTATTTCGAACGTCCATAGTAGCACACATTTAGAAGAAAATAAATACAGTTCGTCAGGAATAGTAGATGCTGCCAGAAATAAAATATTGAAAAATTAGTAGGTGTTAAGACAAGTGTCTGGGAAGAAATCCTAAAGTTATTTATAAAATTTAACAAATTGTTTACACAACATTTACAACATCACTCATACTAAACCCTTATCCATCCAAACGGTTGGATACTAAAAATACGCAGATTCAAAGAAGAAAAATTAATTAGAAATTTTTAACGGAATGAGCGTCATTAACATCCTCTGCATATTGTACAGTAATTAGAACAACTTTTAGAACTGTCAAAAGTTTAATTAATATCGTAAATATTCAATTAGCGTTGCAAACTTTTGATATACGAGTATATCCTTAAGTGAATTCAGTCAAAACAATCCTTATAAAAACATAATTTGAAGCAATGGAAAAGTATGTCAGAATAAAAGATTGCGAAATAACATTTTACACGTGAAACCAAAAACCAGGAACCTCTTATTTAATCATGAACTTTTAAAGCAAATTGTTGGCAGAACAGGCCAGGTAAATAGGCTACATAAGCATGCAGATACTTGACACTGTAGTTGAGTTATGAATTGAAATAATTAACCAAACTTGAGTGACAAAATAAAACAAAAATAATAAAAGGAGTATAACCTTTAAAATTCACCCCTGAAGTTTAAGTTTTCAGGTTCATTTCTAAAAACGATGCCAAATCTACTGTGCGTTAAAATTAAAATTGCAACACCTAAATACATATAAAAATATGCATAATTTATTTATAACAGCTTTTTAACAAAACAAAGTTCTTAGGGAAAATCCAACTAAAGGAATTTAAAGTGCTATTTATAAAGAAAAGTGATGTTCTGAAAGGGAATATTAAGGAATACAATCACGCAGAATGCTGATGTTATAAATTCAAATGTCATGACTCATCTCGATGTCCTTGAATTGATGAGTCATTCGTTATATCATTTATATCAGCGCTATGGGATCTGCTGTAGAATTCTTGTTCTCGCTAATTTTGTTACAATACGTAGTAAATAAACAACGTTTCATTACAATCGTTCGACACGCTTTTGCGAAAACGCAAAAAACTAAAAACCGTCTCAAGTAAAGCGTTCCTTTTTGAGAATGGAGTTTTACAAAAATTGTTACTGTTTTTGAAATGAAGATCGGTTGAAATAAATCGCGAGCATAATCTTAGGGGACAACGGTTAACAAAAATATAAATAAATAAACATTGTAATAATGTACATAAATTATCGCCGCAAGAAATAGTTACGAGTAACTTTGCCGAAGTTCAATATTAACTAATGTAAAACATCACCAAAGTAAACCCGGTATAGTATAAAATTATCTAGGAGGCAACGCTTCACAAATGTGACTTGATAACATCCTCAATTTTAATATCAAAAAAGTGCAAATATAAAGTTTAACAGTTAAATTATTTAAATTATTTAAAACCGAAAAAGAATTAGTTTTACAATAACAAACGGGACAAGTTTATCAAGCAACAAACTGACTAGTGTAAATGAATAAACGGGATGTACAAGGAGAGTCACATGAATATTCTGCTAAAGCGAATAAATGCATTCTCAACAACGGTCAAAGCACTGCTATTAAACTATTGTTAAGTGTACCTTATCGATTTTTTTACATATTTAATTTGCATGAAATAAATGACCACAAATTTGCAACCGTCCTGTTCTTTTACAAAATTCAAAATATTGATACAAGTATATTTAAATGCTTTAAATGATTAAATCCTTCGAAAAGTAAGAAATATATTTCAGTATACACAAGTGATAATATTTCAGAATGAAATGCTTGAAAATTTATGCGGAAACAGGTCATATCTTCGTGGATAAACCTACCCAAAAGATTAATTATAATTTCATTTCGGTGGTAAGAAATGCTGGAACTGCATATTTAGATAAACATTCCACGTGCTTTGAGATAAAAACCTATACACGAAGACAAAGCATCCATAAAATTGGCAGATATATCTAATGAGATATCTGAGCAGTAGCTAAAAGTAGTAGGTCATCAACGGGTAATAAAAAAACCTAAGGTTTTTTTAATACATCAGCTAAAACGTTAAGATATTAAAAAATGTAATTGTAAATTAAACTTGTTCAAGCTAAGCGTAGTTATAAAAAGAATGTTTATCAAGATGTAACCAATAGGTGCAAAATCAACCAAGGTGCATCAAAATTAATGCGCGTTGCAAAATCTCCGTGAGGTATGTGTAATGAGCAAGAATCTTAAGTTTCAAGTCTCATGTCAATCCGTTCTGTCTCTATTGACTTATTGTGTTCACAGACAGACAGACATAGACTAATATCCAAAAATCGCTTTTTTAGCTTGAGAACTCTTCAAACGTAAAGTTGAGTTAAAAAATTGATACTTAATTTTTGAGGCGAAAGCAATACTTTCCTACCTACAGTCAAATTGTAAAGAAAGTAGTAACTAATTACCTTCTTTAATATTTCATGGATCTGTTTATGATTTTGACGATAAACTATCAAAGTGCTCCTTTAAGCTAAAGATTTAATTGTTTTGGGCGTCTTTCAAACAACAATTACCGCTAATTAAATATCTAGTCGGCACAAAATTTTCTGATTCCGCAACTTAAGGCAATGAACAGAGAATACAAGATGGTAATTCTCATGGTCAAACAGACTACTTTAAGATCTGACGCTGCAATAAAAGAAGAACACATAATATTTTTCCATCGTAAATTCTACTGAAGAGCATTTGCTCAAAGTGCTGCACAGACATTCCTGGAATTTTGTGATAAAAAAGTATTCATTTTTAAATATTGGGCTTGGGCACGTATACAACGAGCTTATATTTTCTACAACTAGGTACTGGAGGCACCGTTAGAAATCATCCCTTCAGTTTCATCTTCAACAAGACAACGAAGTTGCAGTAGGCTAGGTCATGTGAATTGGGGCGTGTGGCACGCGCAATCAGCACGCTATAGGCAGCCATACGTGTCACGATGATTGTTTCCGCTGTGTATTCTCTTCCAGTTGTCTCAGCACATTTCTTGTGCATAATGTTACGAAGGTCAAGAAAAGTGATCAGCACTTACCGCTTTTTTGGCCTTGGTGACGCAAGACGTCCGCTGCTTCGTTTCTGGATCGTACCCATAAAGTCAACTCTCATCACCTGTAACGATCTTAGAAATTAAGTCTGTATTACTTCTTATCGTGTATTTGCAATTCTGCACACAACGTGGTGCTGATTGAATTTGACTGCAATTCATTTCAAGTTTGAATTGTTTGATAAAACTTGTTGACACTCGATCTCATAATCGAGAGTTTTGTGGCTGAGACTTCGGGTTGCCAAAATTCCCTTGACGTCTTATGATCATTTCGCCATACCTACTAGAAGTTTGCCGAATCTGAAGGAGTTTGACCGCCAGTAGGAATTTTTAACCTACCAAACATTATTTTGACACGGTACCTACGATTTTACTTTCTTATCCGAGGACGCCTATTTTTCAAACTTCTCTTCGACCTCGATCGGTTTTGAACTCATATCGCTTGAACATAGGGGCAAACATGCTAACCACTAAAATTGGGGCCGACCATAATCGAGCGTATTCGATGGTCATTTAGAATTGTTACTCACATTTTCGGTAAATTTTTCCGATGTGACTAATGGAAGTCTCTGAACGTTCGACATCTACAAACATGCGCTCAAGTCTGTACTGCATTCAGTTCGCGCGGAACATTCAATTTCCGGGAATATCTGAATAGCACCTCTTAGATGCATTTATCTATCTTTACTTGGCGGACTGCACTGGCAATATGCTCGATGTGAATTAAAAAAGAGATCTGAGACTTTAGCTAATTTCGCCATACTTTTCGAACATATTTGTATCATCTTCAGTTCTATGCTCAATATTTCTCAACTATTAAAGGCGACATATGATGTAAATTATCGATCCTTATATTTGACTAATAAATTAATGAAAGGAATTTTAAAGGGCACTTTCTTAAGTTTTAGCTTAATTTAAGTTGCACGAAATTTCTATATTAACTTATAACGGATTATAATCCGCAATATTGATTTCGCTTCCACATTTGGAATTAGGTCCAAATATTCGATTTCAAGATTCTGTTCATTAATTCTGAATTATTAAACTGTTTAAATTGAAAAATGTAAAACAGATAATCAAATTTTCTTTAAGATAGATTCAATTACATTGTGAAATACAAAAAGATTTGTATACAACTTTATGTAAAATTGTAAGAAACTTGATGACTAGATGCAGAAATTTGCAATTTTAAATAAACATATTTTAATGCATGACGCAGCTTATTGATTTGACGACATTTGACTAGCAAATGAATTTAACATTTCCAGGTTATCGTGTCGAATAAATATTCAACTCAAAATATTTGAAATTTTGAAGAAAATTCTAAGAGAACATCGATCTCGGAAGTAAATGTAAATGCAGATTTATGGGAATTTTCGATAGAAATCGCTTTGCATTCAGGAATTTTCGTCACTGTTTTTTCTCCAAACAGTTGACCTTGAATATATTTAGGAATTGAATTTGCATACTTGAAACCCAATGTATCCTTGTCTAAAACTGGACGACTACAATTTATTTATATTCAAGGGATACAAATTTTTGTTTTAATTATAAATGAACTTGTCAAATAAGCGTTCGCTTTTATAAACAATGTCTAGACAATACAATTTTAATTTGATTAAAAGTGTTGGCACCGTCATATCCTTCAAGTCTGTACTGAGTTGGGCCAAATTTTGTTGGGCTTGTGCTCTTAATGGGTTACAACATTTATCTACAAATCAAACATGTTGTATATAATTATTGCACAATTTTAGTTTTCCCATAATTTTGGCAAGAAACTTTTCTCTTCTCTACATCTGAATTTCTATTAATAAATTGAAAATAGGATGCTAAAATTGAACGGATTCAAGTTTTCTCTAGAACTGTGAAGTAACTAGCCATGAAAATAAGCGTTGACAAAGAACTCATTGTTATACTGAAGGTCACGCCCTAATACCTTAATATTTCGAATGTAAATTGCAGATTAAATTGAGTGAAATCGAGATAGAACATCGCAGTGTCATAACATTCTTCAAGAAAGAAGGCAAAGAGCCAAAAAAAATTTGTTAAATGACCCAACAACAGATCGACGAATGAATCGTCTATTGCACAATAATTCTTAAAATGTACGATTTCGAGATCGAAAAGGTCTGCACAGTAGATTCCAAAACTTGTTTCTCCAAACCCGAAGCTTTGCTGTTTCCAACTTTTGAAAGAACAATGCAAGAGGCCGCTCGCAGTAAGTAGGAATCAGGGCGTAACCTCCACCCCTTTTAGGGAAATTGCTGGCAACAATTTTCTGACAAAAGGATTCTACTGATTGAATATATAGAAAAGGGAGCAACCATAAACATGAAAACTTTTTGTAGAACAATTCAAAATTTAAAACACTATCATAAGATGGTTGGATCTGCAGGGATAAGTGATTGCTGGCTTGCTTTAGCGAGAATACGATGAATTTCCATTAAATAATTAACCGCCTAACCAAATTACGGCGTCACTGAGTCTATGTCTATAGCACTAAACGATCAGAACTAGAAACCTCCAACAGTAATGCATAAAAGAATTAAATACTTATTACAGATGACACTAAACAATTAGGACGCATTTGCATAAGATCTATAATAAAATTAGCTGTTTGTCAAACTATATGCTCGATCCGTCGATTCAATAAACGTAATCCTACACTATATTAATACACGCATGGAAGTTACATAAAGTAACAATCAATTATTCGTAAATTAGTTATTATTTAAAATATAACTAATAAGAAGGTTGGCCACCTAACTAAATAATGAATTGCTATAATATTACAACATAACAATTAAATCGATGGCTTGTAGAAAGGACCGGACACTAATTATCAATTATCAGTAATTTTATAGAAACGGTCCTTCGCTTACTACGAACTAGAAAACGTGTACTAATCGAATATCCTACTTTAAAGTGATGAAACAAAATCAGCTTTATTCTCGACTTCGAGAAACCTTACTAGGGAATCCAAATTATTGATAAATATCCAACAAAGAGCTTTGTTTCCGTTTGGGAAGATTCAGGATTAAGAGCCTAACTGCTTGATTTAGTTATTTCAGTTATCAGGACACATACTGCAATTAATTAAAATTAATAAAGCACCTGATAGGTAATTTGAAATAAAAATTTATATAATGAGAATTACGTCACAAAAGAGCAATATTAAAGCTGGTTTTATTTTTGTAAAATCTATCAATTTCATAAAATTCAGAAATCTTTACTTGCAAAGTACACATCGTGGCGAACGGGTTTTCGCGCTAAGAGAATGGAGAGACAGGGAACAGTTCCTTGAAAAAGGACAGTCCCAACCTAATTCCTGCCGACTGAATTGAAGTTGCAAGGATGGAATCGGAGTTTATAATACGCAAATTGAATAATTATTACTGTTATTATGTTACAAATTTATGTAACATCTACTAAGACTGCAGCTTGTCGATGGCCAGGAGGTTTTTATAGTATCGATGTTGAAATTTACAGTTGTTAAATTTTTGCATATGGTATATCTTTAAAAAAATTAGTGCAGACTTTTGCTGTATTGCGCCCATGATGGAGTTTTCAAAATCGAAATTGTGATTTGTGTCGAGAGCATGTTTTGGCCACATCTTGGGCATGTTGGTAAAGTCTTTTTTAGAAATTGTGATGTTTGGCCCACGTATGTTCAATTGCATCTCAAGGAAGATTTATAACGGTTTGTTATAAATCGTCCCGCTCTAAAACTTCTGAGATCATCTTGAACAAAATTCCTCAAAAAAACCTATTATCGATTAATCAGCACAGATTTCAGGTTAACTTTCCCGCTGTGTTATAAGCAGTTAACTTAGAGGTGACTTTTGCAAGCGCGTAATTGTTCTATTAAACCTCGAAAAGGCGAACGGCACAATTTGGAAAGACGAACTGGTTTACAAACTCAGGAATTTCGTAAAATCAATCGGGCCCTTTTTACAAGACAGGTATTTTCAAAGAAAAATGTGATGAAAAGCCTTCCACGGGGATCACCTTTACCGCCAATATTTGTCAACACCTTTCTGCGTGACGTTAATAAATCAACACATGCAATTCGCATATGACACTTCCATTCTGGCAGATATATTTCCAATTATGGAAGTTGAAAATCAACGGTGGACTGAGGTAATGAAGTGACGTCGAAAATCGATAATGAAGAACAATAAATCACTTTGGCAAGAATTAAATTCGGATTTCGCTATATATTGTTTAAAATGCAAAGTAAAAATTAAACAATCCGTTGTTTTTCGGTATAAAAACATTGTATTTTTCAACATAGTTCCCTTTAGCAAAATACGCTTATAGGAGTGATATTCAAGACGTTGAATGCCTTCAGTAAAATAAGATTTATTAAAGTCCGCAAAATATGCGCCTGTTTCGGTGATCACTTCTTCATTGGATGAAACCAAGAAATATCCAGAAGAAGCCAAGTCGGGTGAATACGGGGCATGTAGAAGCGTTTCCAAGTGCAGTTCAATTCTTTTATCAGTTGTAATAGCTGAAGAATGTGGTGATGCATTATCATGGCGATCAAAAGAATTTTTCTTTGCCAAATGTGGCCCATTTTCTTCAATGTTTTATTGTTCTGCCCTCTTAAGGGTAGCCAATGAAAATTATTCCACGAACATCCCAAAAAACAGTTACCTGATATCTTCGGTGCACTTGAACCAGTTTCTACTCACTGTTTCAATTGATTTTTAATTTCTGGAGTTCAAGATGGATTCAGGTAAATCATTTTAATTGATGACAGAGTCCGGATATCGTATACCAAGCTTTTGTTTTATGTCTGTTATTAATTTTCACGCAAAAAACAATGTTTAGTCGGAATACAAATATCACTTTTCTATTCTAACGAACTAATACAAGTTGTTTACTTTAAATGATTGTCAAACAATCGGCATATGTTCTTAAAAATTGGTATAGCTTCATCTGGCGGAACGTATTTTAATAGAATAATATTGCTTTTATTCTGGTGGCGCCATCTCTTGCAGTTTTTTCTAAGTTATTCAACTGGCTTTGTATATAATTTACAACTTTAATAAACACAGTCAATATAGGAAAATATAACAAATAAGTAAAAAAAGCTAGATATAGTTTCTTTGGAAATTATTAATGTTAGAATGTACACATTTAAATAAGTTATTATTAATAAGTGTCGACACAGGAAGTAGTTTCTTAAAATCAAGCCAACTGACAAGGACAATGGAGATGTTTCAAGCGTATATGGTTTTCACGTCAAAATAAAATCAAAACACGACTTGAAGTCTCAATTTATTAATTGTAACAAGAGTAGAAATTAATTTTATTCTTTTTTAAAGATAATTTTTTATCATTTACGTTGTTTAATCCAATTTCTGGTTTAGCCCATAATAATAAAAGAAGCTTAACGTGTACAAGGAATACCGTTATAGCAAAAAAAAAATCTAAGTCATTGAGACTGTCTTTGAAGGGCAGGTAAATTTCTACCTGCACATCCCTTAAATAAAATAAAATACTTTGTTGTTGTGACGTGGACTTTATTCTGTCACCTTAAAAATAAAATTTATGAATCATTTGTAGATAGAATATTTTATTGTAGTAATAATTGCCAACTAGTTTCAATGTAATTTGTTACCTCATTTGCAAGACATTAAAATAGTAATTATATTAAACTACGACTACATTATTTTTGTAAAAAGTTACACCTATATTAAGACTATTGAAAACTGTAAATAAATAATTAGGAAAAATAAATTTGGATACTGCAACATTTTTTATATAAAATTAAAGACAACGCAAATTAAAATTATATGTAAAGTTAAAATAGAAATATTTAAATCAAATGAAGTAAATGAACTGTCAAATAAAATATCTAACGAATTGTAATAAAATTAACATAGAAATAGAAATTACCAAATTGGGAGGGAAAAAAGCACAAATAGCAAAGGTATGTTCTACAGTTTTTAAAAGCAGAGTAAGTTTGAAGATAAAAAGTGCAGTTTGGATATAATATTAATACAGGACGGTAGGGGAAGTTATATGAGAATCCGTAGGATAAGAGGGATCAGTAAAAGATAAATTAGTAATTAAAAGAAAATTGTATGGATGGCTAAGATTTTAATGAACAAGTAAATGGAGAAGATGGCATATTATAAAAAATTATGTAATTAAAAACAGAAAAACAACTAAATGGAGAGGTAAACATTAGAGAACTACTCTAAGAAGTATTATCCACACTAGACAATTTTCTTAACTTCATTGTCAATAACATTTACTGAGATAAATAATGTTGGTCTTGGTTTATTCTTTTCCTCTTGTCATTGTTTTTTTATAAGTTCCAATTTTATTAGTTACATTAAAAGCTTTATTGTCTTCCTCAGTTTTTAGTTTTTCATTAGTTGTTGTGAAATGCATAATTTTTGTGTGTTCACTAAAATCTTGGCCATCGGTACAAGTCTTTTTGAATTACTTATTTATCTTTTATAAATCCCATTTTCTTTCCTTCTGCCCTCTGTTAAATTGATATCAATTAATATCTTGAATCCCTGCAATCTATGCTATCAAACTTGCTCTACTTTTAAAAATTTTAGAACACGCCTTTGTTATTTACACTTTTTCCACTCTAAATTCAGTAATTTTATTGTAATTCACTAGACATTTTACTTAACAATCCAAAAACTAGCCACATCATTCACTTTACACTTATTTTAAATGTAATGTTATTTTTACATTTAATTTTAATTTGTCCTGCCTTTAATTTTATATACGTGGTAAGATTCTTCTTAATTATTTATTTAAATTTTTACAGTAGCCTTAATTTATTTTACAGGTGTGACTTTTTACAAAAATTCTGTACTTTTAGTTCAATATAATTACTATTCCTTTGTCTTGAAAATGAAATAACATACTGCCTTAAAACTAGTTGGTAATTTTTACTATAACAAAATATTCGTTCTATAAGCGATTCCTAAATTTTATCTTCAAAAATTCATTTGATTATTAATAGAAAAAGGTTTAAAATTTCAAATTTTAATCGTTTAAATTTTTCTCGTATTTTGGGAGAAGCCATGGTTAATATTTCCTTTTTTAGGAAAGACTATGATTTATATGAAGCAACATAAGTTAGCTGAATAAAGTAGATAATTACGAGATGAAGTGGAAAAATAAATAAAAAATTGTTTGTTTGATTACCATTTATTGTTAAATAATTACTTGTAACATTGTGATAAAATTTTTTTTAATATAATGCCCCGAAACTAGGAACACTTAAAATTTAAAACTTATATACGATAATAGTTAAAAATGGACAAACGTTAGTTTGTGAAATGTTTGAAGTAACAGTTAACAATTTATTTCTCAATAATTAACAACAATGTCTGTTTATCGTTACAGAATAAATTTTATACCTCATTTTTAACAATGTATTGTTGTTAGCATCAAGAATTGTAAACATGTTGTTGCCGTTCACCGCTATTAATGACCTCGAGCGCGGTTTGAGTCGCTCTCTCTCTCTCTCTCTCTACTATTAACAACACTTACTTATAATAACAACCTTTGACGAGTTGTGGTTCTACCAATACTTTTTCAGGGAAACATCGATGTTTCGGATGTTTCCCGGAAAGGTATTGGTAGAACCTCAATTCGCCAACACTGAATCATCGTTCAGACTTACGTAACGCCAAAGCATCTTTAAGTGATTTATAATAACAACACAACCAGAAAGAATACGAAAAAAGTAATGAAAAAATTATTGTTCAGCTATTAAACTGTACTATTAGAAAAAAATTTCATTTCCTGCCTCCGAGAAGGAAATCCAATGACATTATTTTTAATATATTTAATATTTAATATATTTTTAATTAAACAAATTAAGAAAACTAATTAATAGTATATTCTATACCACGGGGCTAAAGTTCCTCTTTTCATCCGAGGAGAAAACTTTATTTCTCGAGCGATGATAGCGTTGATGCATTATTTCCCGAAAATAAGTTTTACTGCTACGCTAATAAAAGTTATAAAAATGTCAGGCGACTAATTTTATATTTTGTATATAAAGATCTATTCTTTCAGAAAATGCAGAAATTTTGAAAATAAAAGTTGTTTCAGCACGGTTTTCTAAATCTTAAAGTCAAACTCGTTGATACATCATTTCCCGAAAATTATTGCTACGCCCATAATATACAAAATATCGGGCAATTATTTTTTTTATATTTTAGGAAGACCTGTTCTTTCAAAAATATGGACATTTTGAAAATAAAGGTTACTTGTTTGTGGTGAGGAACTTAAAAGTGTATGTTTCAATTATATCGAACCATAGCGACTGTTATTTTGTTTGAGGACATCATTTGAAAAAAATAGTATAATTATTTTTATTTTTCTAGTAATATCGAAAAAATGAGCAAAATATTTTATGGATAAAACCTATGGCTGTTTGGTGGTCGCGACTTTTATTGATGTTATATTACTTAATGTTTGGTTAGTCGAGCGGTTTTTAATTTTAATTAAATATTTATAAAAATGTCTACGTTAAGCTATCGACTTTGGTTTTACACTCGCGGTTAATTAAAAACTATGTTGTCTACCTTGTTTGTAGTTGGATGTTCTTCCCCTTTGGTTATTTGTATTCTGGAGGATTTTGCTTGCTGGATCATTATATAAGTAAGATCACTTTGTGTTTCTTTTTGTAAGTAGAGTAGCTCTGTTTGCCCTTAAATTAATAAGTAGAACTGACCGAGTTTTCAGGCAGTTCTTTCTCTAGCTACAATGTTACGATGGACTTGCACATCGGGTCTCTTGAAGCACTGCTTGTATTGATTAATTTCACTATACTCGATGATTACTGGAACCATGCAGGACCTC
>JAHWXV010052786.1:0-13617 GCA_024586415.1 Phrixothrix hirtus
CTCTATCACCTGTTACAAGGACGAACGCTATTTTCTTTACACCCTGTATATATAAAATGAGATATCGCCATTTTAAATATGTACACGAATAAAACTATAAACCGAATACAAGTTAACTATCATTAGCCAAGAATGCAAACTGATATAAGAAGATACATTCAACACTTCTCTCCAGATCAACTTAGAAAAGGTGAGCCTTTCCATCACACTTCGGTACCTAAAAGCTGCTTGAGAGTCAACCCTCGAGAAGCATGATCTGCAGGATTTTCGGCGGAAGGGACATAATGCCAAGAGTTGGAAGGAAGTATCTTCTGGATATGATTTACCCGATTTGATACGAAGGTTTTTCATTTGTGTGGCGAAGAGTATAGCCAATAAAGGACCAGTTGCGAGTCTGGCCAAGCCCAAATCTTATCTAAAGTAAGAGTGTCAGAAAAAACTTTGTTTTACGAAAGAAATAAGATCAACTAGAAGATGAGATCCACAAAGTTTGGGTCTTGGCAAGGATAAAATTTTCAGTGGTGCCACCTTAAATTTTGTCATTACAATAGAAACCAAAATTTCGCCAGTAAAAAATTCAACTCTAAGAAGAACTTTAGTTCCATATCCAAGTAAGGAGACATCTGAGAACCCGTGAAGTTCGACTCTACTGTGTTTAGCAATGGTGAAACATCTTGGAAAACTTAATTTTGAAAGATAAGGAAGTTCATTTTTAAATTGATACCAAGTATCCAGAATATATGGAGGAGGAATTAAACCCCCAGAGAATGTGGGACTCCCATAGTTTTTGCATTAAATATTCTGCTATGTACGACTGGAAAGCAAAACCCTAAAGGAACAAAGACTCTAACAATCTGGGATAAAATGTTCTTTTTTGTGTATGGTTTATCGTCCAGGATAAATCAAATAATAAAAGATGTTGTTCGGGTCCCATTGAAGTCCCAAAATTTGATAAAATTTTATTCAAATTTATCAAATGCTAAATATATTTGGAGAGAAGTTCTGGCCTCTTACTACTCCATTTTTTGAGTTTGAAGCACCCCTGCTGAACTAGAAGGACTTCATTTTGTAGTTTTAAAGCCGATTGTATCCAAGCATCCCCAATGAGGATGTCATTGACGTAAATGTTCCTTAAAATTATCTTGGAAGTATTAGGAAAGGTTTCCGACTGAATGTGGGCAAGCTCTTATAGGACTCTAATGGCTTGATATGGAGATAGCTTAAAGCCATAAACAACAGTTTTTAAGGAATATGTTTCTATCGGATGATTAACAGAAAATCTCGAGGATATTTTGATAACGTGTATTGGAAGATGCAATAAGAATTTGACGAAACATTTGTTATATATCTGCAGCAAAAACCACTGAATGAATTCTATCTCGGGGGTCCCTTTGAAGTTTAGGACCGGAAAAGAATATGTCATTCAAGGACAGACCTTTTGTTCCTTTCTGTGAACTACCGAACACAGCCCTCATTTTTGCAGTGTTGAAAACATAATGGTACGGAATAAAGTAGGAAGAATCGAGAATTTATTTTGGAGTAGGTGTTGGAATTAAAGTCACGTGATCAGTTTGCAAGTAATCTTGCATGAAAAGTTTGTGCACTTGGCAATGGTCTGAATTTTTCAACAATTTAGATTCTAACGATTGTAATCGACTTAATGCTATGGGATAAGTATTTCCTAGATTAGGTTCTGCTCTCTTGAAGGGCAAAGAAGCTATAAATCTGCCACAATAGGTACGAGATACCGTTTCGGAAAATAAGTTCTCGCGCTTTATATCGTGCAAACTGAGATGGATTTTTGCAGGGACCTTCTCAATTTCCCAGAACTGTTGAATGCACATTTTCAGGGGCAATTCTAGTGCAGTGCAATAACTAACTAAACAGCTTGGATTATAGTGTGCACTTTCAATCTTGCCACTTATGACGTTGCCAATGGTACTTGCTTGTCCCTCAGCAATACCTAGTATAAAAATAAAATCTGGTATGAGACAAGACACGACTTTCTCTTACGTTCTTAGATATATAAATAGGTAATGTCCACAATTGATTAAAATATTATTTACGTTTATTTTGGGCACGATAATTGTAACGTCGCCCATCCAAGTTATTGGACACGCAAAACCCTACTTAATTCCAAAGATTTTCTCCGATAACTCACTTCATTGCATTTTTTCAGCAAAACCGCTAAGTTAGCGTGAAAGCATATCAAAAACATAAGAACCGTAGCAAGTTTTAAAAAAATTGTTAAAGTTGTTTTCGAGAAAATCGTAAAAAACTTAAAAATCTTAAGAATAAAGTGGCACTTTCGGTCATTCGATTTTAATTAAATTCTTGATATCTCATGCACAGAAGATAAAAAACTTAAATATGATTTTTCATTTTCATATGATAATTTGTTTTTGAGATATATTGTTGATAACTAACACTCCAAGTACTTCCAGTTACTTGATTTTCAAAAATTTATTAGAGAAACTCCTTAATTAATATAAAACTAAATTAGGTAGCTAAGAAATATACTAAGTTTAAAAAAAATCGTTACAGCCGATTTCAAGAAAATTCTGGAAAAGGAGAATTCGAAAAATATCTAAAAATGACAGAAATAAAGTGGTACTTCCGGTTATTCGATTTTAACAACATTTACGAATTTGCATACAAAGGCGATTTGTTACGAATTGAATTTCGTACCTTTTATTTTTGCACATGACTGTACATTTCACTTTGGTTTTGTTACCTTTATTGTTATTTAGAAATTCTTTCTTGTTTACATTCTTAATTGTTTTATTTTTAAATTGATTAAATTCCCTTAGTCCGTCCCTGTAATATTATTTTCAGGGAATATAAATTCCGTTTAGCTCTAAAAAACGTATTTTACATTGACGGATTAAATTTTGTATGATGCCATGTAAATTTACATTTTCAAATATTTAACTACATTTTTGCATATAAAGAGGGCGTTGTAATGCTCATTTTTGGCAGAGTCATAAAGTTACTATGTAGAATAATGTTACGCACTGCTGTGCTACATTAATTCGTTTAATAATTTTTGGAAAACCTATCATGGTTTAGTTGGATTTTCGATCGTTAATATCAAATCTAAGATGGTTTTTTTTGAGGAAGGCCCTCATGGTTTCTTCTGGTTATAGCTTTCGGTCTGTAAAATCAATTACCTTCCTTATATTTTTTTCGGAAAACGTTCGTATGATTCCGTATCAGAAATGCTGCAACGAATTTGGTAACTTTTGCAATGGCAAAAAATAGAGGCATCAGTAGCTGCTTGACAGATAGATAAGTGATTTTTTTACATCTGCGTCCTGTTAAGTTTGGTTTACGCAGAATAATAAATGAAAGTTTAATTTTGTATATAACTGATTTCATTACG
Source organism: Phrixothrix hirtus (assembly GCA_024586415.1). NCBI lineage: Eukaryota > Metazoa > Arthropoda > Insecta > Coleoptera > Phengodidae > Phrixothrix > Phrixothrix hirtus. The sequence goes on from JAHWXV010052786.1 coordinate 3,383, forward strand.
ATAAAACTATATGGAGTGTTAATGAATTTAAATGAATTAGATGTACTTGCCGTTGATTTGCAATTAAAAATATTCATTCATAGCTAAGTATCATTTAATGAATTTTATAAGTAAGAAATACAAACACCCGTTTGATACTTTTTTATGATTATTTGTAAATTTGTTTGTTAACAGAAACATTTTATTTTCATCTGGAGTAAATGACATGAGCGAATTTCACTATTTCAGGATTATCCCTAAACAGAGGAAGGGTTTATGTATTCTGCGAATGAGTTTAGTTAGGGCAACTGAAAACAAAAGGTTTTCTAATACTTATGTCAATTAAGAACTTAAATAATTATTAGCATTGAAGAAAAAAATCATAACAGATTATTACCTCAAATATAAATTTTTATTTGGCTAGAGCTTTTAGTTTCATAGTTATTTTATTCAGAGTTAACGGTGAAACTACTTCCGGTTACTCGATTTACGGAAAATTTTCTGAGTAACCGCCTAGATTATATGAAATCGGCAGAAATGTCTAAGAAATATAGTACATTTTAAAATTATCCGATTTTTAGAAAATCTCGAAAAACGAAAAATTCGGAAAATATCTAAAATGACAGAAATAAAGTGGTACTTCCGGATATTCCATTTTAACCAAATTCTTGATTTAAGGCACTAAGGTGATTATGATCTTAAATATAGATTTTCGATTAGCTAAGGTTTTTATTTTCATTTTTATTCAAACTTAACGGCGACAGTACTTCCGGTTACTCGACTCTCGGAAAATTTTATAAAAAACTGCCTAGATTATATGAAAGGGTATTAAATGTCTAAGAAATATAGTAAACTTTAAAATTAAAAAAATCGTTGCAGCCGATTTTGAAGAAATCTCAAAAAACCAAAAAATGACAACAGTAACGTGGCACTTCCGGTTTTCTGATTTTAGTGAAATTGTTGCAGTCACGTGCGACGATAGATAGAAACTCAAATATAAACTTTCATTTTTCTAGGGCTTTTACTCGAGTTATCGTGTTCACACACACATGCACACACGCCGACACACACACATAAGTAGTAGGCGAAGGGGCGTTCTGGATCCATAATTGGGTCAAGGTCAGGTCAATGAATCCCCTCCACAATTGGAACAAGGTCAGGCCAATTAAATCCAGACGTGGGCCAATAACCCCACCCAAGTCAATGACCTCCACAAATGGGTCAAGATCAGGCCAATGACCACACCCATGTGCATCGAGCTTTCCGTGGTCTATGCAGCAAGTTACCTGTTGCCATGTCTTGATATTTAGGTGCGCGTACATCAACAATAAATTCACTTTTTAACAATTTAATTGCATCAATCCATTAATAGCATTTCAATCCACTTGTTTACAGAACAAGAATGCATGCTATTTATATTAAATATCATATGAAATAAATTGTAAGATGTATAATTTATAAAACAGTGAAAATCTGCATAAATTAAGATTATATATTTAAAGTATATTCTTTGTGCACCATAAACTATATATAAAAAGAATGCTGCCCTAAGTATATTATGGGCATATTATAGCTAATTTTATATCTGCAAGAAATATGTAATATTTATGTGGCATAAATTTTCTCTGTGCTGTGTGGGCGCTGTTAAGTCCGCTAAAGCCAACCTCCTCAGAGTAGTAGGCCAACAAAAGTTAACCTACGAAGAATTTCTAACCTCCATCTGCCAGATGGAGGCTACCTTGAATTTTAGGCCTCTATATTCACAAAGCCTTGATCCGGACGACTTTCTTCCGCTCATTCTTCGGCACTTTCACACTGTAAAACTCCTGAATTCTCTACCTGAACCCTGCAAACTCAAGATATTATCTCGTTGACAGCTTTTGCAAAGGCTTCACTCATACTTTTGGAGCAGATGGTACTTAGAATACTTGAATACCCTCCAGCAGCGGGCGTAATTGACTGATCTCAAAACCCACATAAAAGAGAATACCTTAGATCTTATAAAAGATGAGTTGAAACTTCCATTGCAGTGCGCCTTAGAAAGAGTTGTGAAGGTTTATCCGGGCACCATACGCGTGTAGCGATTATAAGAACCGATTATAAGACCGATAGTCAAACTGTGCCCTATGACCCAACACTTTTTATAATATTTTTTTATTATAACTTAAATATTATAATAAATTTCCAATTTATTTTATTTTCTCTTATAAAATTTATTTTTCTTTTCCTTATTTCACTCTGATTTCATTTGTTTCCTTTTTTCTCTTCCAAGTTAAAACATGCCTGTTTTGGCGGCGGGAATGTTGGTACAAATTAGTATTTATTTTAAATTTAAAATATTTCACACCATATGCAAGGTCTCTGAGTACCCTCGCATGACCAACCCGGCGTTTTTTTTAGTCAGATACGCGAATTCAATCGGCGGGTGAAGCCAAGTGTAAACGCGACAGCCGACCGGTGGCACTCGATAATTAAGAAAAATCATAAGACCAACACACTGCATGTATGAGTTTTAGACCAAAAAAAATTTTCAGATTATCATTGTTGAATGCTGAAAGTTGTTGCTAAAATACAGTTCACTATTATTTTCATTACTTGAAACCAAAATATGCCATAAAACAATTTTAACATTTATTAATTTTCATCGCAAGATTATTATTGACACACTTTTAACAAAAAAGAATAAATGTAAGGTTACACTTATTTAACATTATTCTGACTGGTAAGAAAAATTAGTCTAAGATTAATTTACATAAGTGTGCACCAAGCCATAAAAGTTGTCATTTTTGTTTATTGTAAAGTTACCTGTTTGGTGTCTGAAAGAATTTTTGAATTTATTACCGTTTTATAGTTTGATATAAACAATATATAAAAACTTAGTCCTTCGAAAGTACCGATCAAGGTTTTTTCGACTTCGACACTCAAATCTGTGAATATGAACCACAAGCGGTTGCTGACTTTCCAACTTTGATGGCACCTCTAACATCAGACTCTTTTTTGTTTACTTTCCAGTAAACGAGAATGAATTACCTTTTAAGTATACACTTATAGAATTTTAAATTGTTCGTTCCTTATCACTTTAAAGAGTCGTGGATAGCTAATTTAGCTATTTGCATCTAACGAAATATCTTGGAACACATGATATTAATTTCTGCACTTCAGGCAATTTTACGGCAAAAATTCAACTTTTAATTTAACTTTTTCGTAAATAACTGGAATTCTACCGGCTATCAGTTTGCCATTTATAAATTTATAAAAAAGGTTCTTTAACGTAACTAACATTATAATAAGTACTAATTAATCGCAACTCTATTCAATTGTTCTTATCCGACAATTAATTCGGATAAGTCAGTCGCTTATTTCTACCTTGCGACAACGGTCAATATTCGCCCTTAATAACTTTAATTCACAATCACGTGTAATACTTCCTCAACTAATAGACCGCTGGTATATTTAATCGCAACTATTCGCAATTGTCTGTAACAATTGCGACATCTAACATTCTAGTTACTAACTCTAATAAAAATTCACTAGTAGCAAATAACGACTAATAACGAAGAGATCACAGGTAGACGCTAATGGATCCACACCACCAGATCAAAGATTGATCGAAGATACTCATGCCTGACCTTTAACAGGCAGAAGATATAATTTCCATCCTCGTTATTCCTTTTATACTCAACCTCCCTTTACTTAATTTTATGGGGTCACCACCGCTCTTCTGAAATTTACGTTTTTATAAAACTGGCTCAGGTCACAGTTTCTCCCGTTCAATATAAACACCATAAATAATTTTAATGTCTTTTCAACGCCGGGACTTTACACTCTATAAAGTAATACTATAAGCTTTTGAACGTATTATACTTGTTTCAGTTGAGCGTCTGTAGGAGCCTTTACACGCCACGACGCACAGTGGGCTAGAATTCATATTTAGCATGCCAAAATCCACAAACGAATTTTGCAAGTTTTACTTTTGATATAAAAATTAAAAATATAATGTGTATTCAAAATGTAATAGAATGAACGTACAATGCATTTTATAAATTTTTATCTAAAATCTTTCAATATCTGATTATTTGACTTACTTTGTTATTCAGGTTCACGTACACTTACACTCAACTGCTTGATAAATTCTAAAATTTTAGCAAAAAATGTATTTATCTTACGTACACTTACTTGGATATTACTGGAAATTAATGATCGGATTTGACTAACAATGAATTTAACAATCTTCGTTACTTTTAATTCTAGAAACTTTTTCGGTATGTCTAAACTTTCGAAAATGTTTATTGTTAGGTTCACTTATTTCTTCAGAAAGCTGTCCAATAATAGTTAGTAACTTATGTACGCTCTGGGAATATAGTATCAATTATACAATTGGGTGTATAGCTTGGCTGCTTCAGTTGTGTAATTATCAAACTTCTCTATATCTACCTCAAAACCACTAGAAATATGTAGTTTGAAAAATTACACCAAATCATTTTATTAGACGAATATTCAGACTAGTTATTTCTGCAAATGTTTCCAGATCAGAAAAAAAATGACTAAGCGTATTTCTATCGTTAGATGATCCAGAACTTTTTTCAATGTATCTACAATTAATACCGTTCTTGTTTTGCATTCCTGTTGGATACTTTTCTTCTTATGTCCAAATTCCAGTTTTTACCCTCGGCACCTTATTTGCCATTCCTTTGTAGTAAACATTCAAAAACCTTATATTTGCGTGAAGAAGGGAGAAATGAAGTCTGTAAAATTCTGGAGTTACTAATGGGCGTCAAGTAAGTTCATCGTTTTTGGAGTAGTTCCACAAATATAAGAAGTTTGGAAAAAATTTTTGGTCAGAGAATTACAAACTTGCCACGTAAACCAGCTTCGTTCTAGATAAAAGAAAATAGAGGTAGAGAGAAAGAGCGAAGGATATCTTACGTGATCAAAAAAAAGGTTGTCCGACTAGAACAGCTTCCTCTAAAGGGAAAAAATAGTATATTAAAAAAGAGAAGAAGTAAAGCTAATGAATGCCACGTCTATATTTCTATAGGAACACCAAAGAGTAGAACCTGTAAAAGGAGATGGACATTTTTGTTGTGCACCGCATATATTAAAGGCAAAATATACATGTGAACACTCAGTTAAGTATCTAGGCAGTAGCGACGAAACTAAATTTATAGCAACATATTCAAAATAAATAATTGTTAGTACAATTATTAAGCACAGCTTTTGAATATACATTGTATCTGTTACAATTTGTAACTCTGTTAAAGAAAATACGCAAAATAATCAAACCAAGTGTACTGTTGAAAATTATTAACATTTATTTCATTCAAAGCGTGATTCAATTAACTATAACAAAATCTTCGTGGATAAAACGAAATTCCTAGGTAATAAAAATGTTAAATTTGTAACGTTATGGTATTTACTTACTGAAAACAGAAAGGAAGGCTTTCTCATCAGATCTTATATTCCTCGGTTAGAAACTGTCGGAAAAGGTTTATCGTTGGTTTGTTACACATATATTCGAAAGGCACAATGCGAATCCTCCAATGTTATTTATTATGGGCGCCGGAATTTGTAGCAGTTACAAATTCGAGATACCTATTTAAGCTGAGATTAGGGAAGGTTGTAGCATTCCAATTTACTTTTCTTACGTTGACGCTGCTTTGCTTAATCTGATACTTATTCTAGGAAAGAAACAATTATTAACAAATAATAATTTTAATATACTTTCTTTTACAAGCGTTGAAATTTGATAGGTACGTGAAGATTAATAAATTATGTTCTTTGATTGTAAATAACATAATAAACTATTCTTCCTACAAATCCCCTGCTTTTTTTAGAACGGCTAGAAATGTTGCATACCTCCTTCAAATTCAGTAATTTTCAGGTGTTGATGTCTCGTTGTAATATAAAATAACAGAATTATTGTGGTAAAACGAATAAAACAAAGTTATGTAATTTACCAAATGAGAATTACAACAAGAGAGTCAGTCATCTAACAGTTTCTCTTTGAGATCTTTTCTAATACTTATAACATGTAGAATGTTTATCCTTCCAATGATGACACATTAATTTTAATTAAATTAATTTGAAATTAAATGCTATAACATAATGTAAATATAATAATTACGTTGTTTGGATTCTTCAACTAATTGTTAAATAGAATTTATTATTCAGTGATAATAAAATAGCAATTTGCAGGAGCGCCTCTTATCGAAGCATTTATTCTATAATCGACACAAGCTTATGCAAGATAACAATACAACGTACTTTACACCTCTATTGCTAGGGTGGTCATAAGATCTTAAAACTTCTTCGAATTTTTCTAATCAATAAAACGCATCTTTATGAATAACAATGTAACGTGTAGAATTATTCGCGCCAAAAATCACTCTAATTTACAATTTTATTTCATTTAAACTGAAGGAATGAAAAATATAATCTAGAACGTAAAACATAGTCCGTGCTTTCTAAAAAATTATAAAATACGTTATATTGTCAGTTAATAATGTATTTTTTACATTATATTATATTATACGACAGAGTCAAATGAAAACCTTAAAAACGTTTTTAAATATTATTGATTAAACCAATGTCAAAAACAATTGTCATTTTTCGTCATAATCTCCATTATATTCTACGCACTTTTTCCTCCGCTTTGGAGAAAAAAATTCCCTTGATCGTGTGCACAGCCACGCATGTACCTCCTGAAATTTTTTCCTACCTAGTGCCTCTTTAAATAGATCAAAGACATGATAATCGTTGGGAACAAGCTCATGGGAATAACGAGGATGTGGCAAACACTTAAACTTCAATTCTTGGATAGTTGCCGCAGTTGTACGCGTTGTATGTGGCCGCGCGTTTTTATGTTGCAAAAGAACATCCTTATTCAGATATCCTCGCCTTTTGATTCTGACGGCAGACTTGAGACGGTTGTTCAGAATTTCTAAATACGTGGAAATAGTAAAAGTAACCTCATTAGGTATGTAGCCCTCCAAAATTGCCACTTTTGTATGCTAAAAAAAGGTCAGCATAACATCTCCTGCATTGTTACGATAATGTAACTAGTTAATTCTGAATTTAATTGTACATTTAGAATCTGGTTTTTAATAATTCAAACGATTCTTGTTACTCTTCTAGTAACATACTTATCGTTTCCGACAATACAAAAATATACCAACATTCATAGCGAAAGAAAGCTCAATAAAAATAATGTTGTCCCTATCTATTCCTATTAAGCAATACGTTTTATTTAAATTTATTGAATAAACTTTCCCAAAAACTTGAAATTGAAGTGTGCAACTGCATGAAATCTTTTTGTTAAACTAAGGATGTATATACTTACTTTAACAATAACGCTACGTTTTATTTAACGTTTTTAATAAGGTAATGACTCAAATTCCTTTACAAAAATCTGGTGCGAGGTAACACGACTTTCTCTTATGTATATAAATATGCAAATGGCCACAAATGATTGATATATTATCTACGTTTATTTTGGGAACGACAATTGGAACGATCACCCATCCAAGTTATCGGACACGCAAAACGTTGCTTAACTCCAGAAGTTTTCTCTGATAACTAGCTTCAACGCATTTTTCAGGGAAACCACTAAGTTCACGTTAAAGGGCATCAAAGACAAAAGAACCGTAGGAAGCTTCAAAAAAAATGTTAAAGCTGTTTTCAAGAAAATCGGCAAATACTTAATAATCTCAAGAATAAAGTGTACTTCTGGTCATTCTATTTTAATTATATGACTAGTTTTTGAGAAATGTTGTTCACAACTAATACTTTAAGTACTCTCGATTACTTGATTTTTAAACATTTATTGGAGAAACTGCTTGATTCATATAAAACGGCAACAAGTAACTAAGAAATATACTAAGTTTAAAAGAAATCGTTAAACCTGGCTTCAGCAAAATCGCGAAAAACGAAAAATATCTAAAAATAACAGAAATAAAATGGTAGTCTGGTTATTCGATTTTAACGAAATTCTTGATTTTGTACATAAAGATGGTTGTGACATTAAATATAAATTTTCATTTATCTAGGAATTTTAGTTTCAGAGTTATTTTAATCAAAGTTAATGGTAAAAGTACTTCCGGTTACTCGGTTTACGGAAAAATTTGTAAGAAACAGCTTAGGTTATATGTAAGAGCATTAAATGTATAAGAAATGTAATATATTTACAAAAATATTTTCAACCGATTCCGAGAAAATCCCGAAAAACTCGTTACCCGATTTTAATAAATTCGATAGCCGTCGCATTCCCGAATGTAAAATTTTGTTTATCTACGTCTTTTCATTTTCAAAATATCGTGTTCACAGGCACACATACAGTGTTCGCTGCCGGCTCCGTAGAGCCGCAGCAGCTCATATGTTAAACTCAATCACCTTCGAGTACTCCGTCGTGTACTTACTGCCTATAATGAAACCAGTGCCCCTTCAAGTCCAACACCAATGACGGCACCCGCCGCGCAAAGCACGACAGGGGGGTTTGAGGCCGATTCTGAGGTACTCATTTCGGCGTAGAGCGTATCCCAGAGGTCTCCTCTTCCGAAGAGTCGGTCTCCGGGACCCCCAATAGCCCTACATGAGTCTACAGAAGGCGCCGGATCAGAAGCGACGCCTATCACCCCTATCGGGCATCAGCTTTATAGCCCACCCTCCGGCCCGACCAGAGAATAAGCGCTCTGCCACCGTCCTCTCACAAACACTTAGTCCTCTCCACAGCTCCTACCGCGTTTTATAACGTGAGTAAACACAGCTATGGGCACCAGGCAGAGCTCTATCCAACGAGCGTGCCACTGGATCAGCGTATCCCTACCGGGCTACGTCGCTCAGTCTCTCTCTTCGCCAGCGTGACCTGAACTGCTTGTGCTTAGGCGTCCACGTTCCTGAATCGTCTTTCGGGAATCAGCATATAGCGGTTTCTGCTCCAGTTGGGGAACTTACTTGGTCCTAGTTCAAAGGCGTGGAGACAACGGTCGGTGCCGTTTTTATCGAGCTTGCGTAGCTGAACGTTTTACTTCGGGTCCGCACTCTCGTACGTACACATACGCAAAAGTAAACACACGTACACATCCACGCCCAAGGACACGCACACTTACACATCCACAAGCGCGCGTGCATACGCACATACACGCGCGCGCGCAGGTGCACGAACACACAGGCATGCAAGAGCTTGCACACACACATACACATCCATACACGCACGCATACACATAGGTACACACACACCCACGCACGCGCGCGCACACACGCAGCACGCGCGTACACGCGCACGCACACATACGCACACATGCGCGTTCACTCACGTAGGCACACAAACTAATTCCAAAAACATGATTTTCGGGGACCCTAAAACGTGTATTTCCACTAAAATTTAGAATTTAAAGATTTTGGACAAAAAAAATACTTTCTCTTTTACTTATATTTCATATAAAGTAAGAGAAAGTAAAAATTGCTAGATATACTGTGACGTTTCAGTTCTTGCTGAACGGCATGAAGAGAATTTAAGAACTTGCGTTCTACCCGGTGTTAGCTCTTAGTCGTGAGGGGTGGTTCTTTGTGTAGTTAGTAATCCAGTTTCGGCGATTCTGGCGTCTAGGACGACGTAGAATAGGTTCCCTTGCGAGGGACGTCGTTTATATTAAGTGACGTCGCTCGAACTTCGGTCTCGAAACGAACTTTGATTTAACGTCTGATACGGTCAACGGCGGAATTGAAAGGTCCGGTGGTTATATGAATTTATTGACAAAACAAATAAATGATTTTCACAATATAATTAAAGATAAAATAATTATTATTCTTTCCCAATAAATAGATATGAACTTAAAATTATTTCTATTCTATAAACCAGATATGTTACGTTAGCAAACAAAGCGTGTAGGAGTATCCGCGTTTATAACTTTATATTGAGGATCGTGTCACGTTCGACCTGGGGGCTCGGGAGATCTCTCGCGGCTTCAATGCAGCCGGCCGGCGCAAATTCCTAGCTCCGCTTACTTTTATGTGCTCCTGATAAGCGTTTATGAATTCACGAGACTGCTTTATGCTTTTTGGCCTGCACAGAAGGGGGTCGTGCCTGCGCACTGTTCCTGACGTAGTTAATACGGAGATTGGAGAGAGCAACGCATACCCGCGACTAGGGATGCCACACGATGGGCGTCGATCGTCTCTATCAGATTAGCGTCGTTAGTAGACCGCGGCCACTCGTTTACTAACGACAAGCTAACTTGCCTGGGGCGTCGTTCCTGGTC
>JAHWXV010052802.1:0-18084 GCA_024586415.1 Phrixothrix hirtus
ATATATATATATATATATATATATATATATATATATATATATATGTACATACAAAAGTTGGAACTAATTTTGATTACAAAATGTTGACTAAAATGTTCCTTTATTAATAAACCGTAAACTTGAAATCTACACCTTGAATCCCTATATAATAAATTATTAAACTCTTAAATTCCATAAAATTATTAAAACATACTTCTAAAACAGTAATGTTCCAAGTATATCATATATGTTGAATTTTTAAATTGGTTAAATGATTTGTTGTTGTAAATTTAAAAGTGGACTTTGATATTGCATTGAAATTACATTTTGTAGGCCTAGGAAACTTCTTATACTCTACCGTGGTAATTGTTTAAGCTTTTTAAACTAATTTTATTTTTATAATTGAGATCACAAATGTATAAATTTCGAAATACTTCTTTTAGACCAGAAAGAACATTTGCATTTTATTTAAAGGGCAATATATTAATTAAGTCCTAGAAACATTTCGCAAATTATAAGATCTACCAAGGTTTTATACAATACTCTAAAGTTTTTCTAAAAAAAGTTTAATATCCACATAAATCGTACCTTATTGAAGGGTTTCTGACTTCTCCTATACAACTATAAATATTTTAAAAATTCAAATTTGCTAATGAGTATTGTAACAAAATTAGAATCAATAAAAACCAATGGAACATTGCGGAATAATCCAGAAGGTTTCTTAAAATTAAGAAAGGTGATGTAATCACAAATGACTCATTGCGGTATGTGATATTTGTTAATTGAATTCAAGATCAGCGATGAGTCATTGCATTTCAATCTATTACATCACATTATTATGACTAATTTTATTCTTTACTAATCTAGAGCTTTCCTTACTATTCTGTACTTTATCCTTTCTACAGAAATAGCAGAAAATTTCCTTAGTTTTTAGTTGTTAATTACAATTTTGTCTTGTTAGTTACTATTATACAAAAATAGATATATAAACCATTGTTGTTAATGTATTGTGAAACAAATATTTAGATAAATAGGTGTATATGAAAACCCTTAATATTAATGAAAATACTTAAAGATTTAAAAAAGATTAACTAATTTTGTTGCAGTATTATAATAAATTACGGTTGATGAAAAATATGATTTAAATTATTTATAATGTGCTAAAGCAACCTATTAATTGAAATTTTGTTTTTATCTGTCTCAAAAAGAAGTCAACAGAAAGCACCGAGGAGTATTATGACAATAATCTCTAATAATCTTCTGTAATTATCTATACCTGAACTTGTTCTTAAAAGAAGATGTAATATTGGTTGGTTATTGTTGCAATAATAAGAAATGAAAATAAATTAAAGGCTTATTGACATATGTAACTACCATACCATTAGATTGTTTAGAATATGAGGGATATATGTTTGTACTTTAATATACAGCGTGGTCTTAGCTATCAAGAACACTTTTAACCTCAAAATTCATTAGATAACGTTAAAGTTAAGATATGCGAGACGAAAATTGAATATCGATGATGTACTGCAAATCTTTAATATGCGAGACGAAAATTAAATATCTATGATGTACTGCACGATTTACAAAATGGACAAAGGCAGCAGTAGACCAACAGTTGCACATGGTTGGTAAATTTAATACGTAGATATTGTTTTCGAAGCTTTCTTCTGCAAAACTATAAACTCCAAGATTCGCCAAATACAAGCATATCGTGATGTTACCATAACAATTGAAAAGCATTTTTCCAAAACTAAGAAGCCAAAAAAGTTAATTTTTCAGTAGCAGAGATATTTCCCTGCAGCTCAATCGTAACTGCCATCAAGAAACTGTGTTGCCTTTGCTTATGTTTGATATTTTAATTAAACACCCCAATGGCAAATAAGATACTATTTATTTTTTACATTTTTATAACAAAAGAATTGTTATATTATATTTCAAAGGTAAGCTAAGTCCAATGACTAAAGGTACATTCGATAAAATATCCAGGTTAAAATAATAAGCTAATTAAAATTATGAATTTCAACTATACGGATGGTTCACTATTTTGATATCAGTAGCCGTGACATGATCTTCAATATTTTCTGAAATATTTTTCAATGCATTTTCGTAACAGCTGGTTTCCTCTACTGTTAAATATGTAAGCCTTATGAGATGTTTAATAATCTTCTGTTGATAACTAGTGACTATTTTATTTTTTGCAGTGTATTCAAAAGATTGGTACAGTTACTTTTCAGTATAGAATGTGCGCATGCAGATTCGGTGTAAGTGTTTTTTACCGAAACTGTTTTCTTCCTTTGCGATAAATAATAATTCTTTGCTCATTTAGCTTAAATATAAGCCTTTATTTTAGTATAGTGCTGTTTTAAAATCTTGATTATTTCAATCCATGCTATTTCGTAAAACTGTACTGTTGTTAGCAAAAATATTGCAATAACCTTGGGACTTAATTTTATGTTTTCCCTGTTATTTTTTCATGACGTCCAAAAATACAATCAGGTGGCATAAAGCTATGCCCACTTATATTGAAAGTAAGTGACAAACTTCTTGAAAAATACTGCTTTGAACGTACATAACGCGATAAAAGTTATAACAGAGTTCTTATTTTGTCCAGGGCAAACGTCACAGAAGGGTTTTACAATCTGTGGTTTTTGTTTAGGTTCCAATTCAAGATACTGTTCTTCTAATGTTTTAAGAAAGCTAAGTGGTGCAGAGCATACTTCATTAGATCCTTTATCACACCCGCCTCTAGTTCAAGTGTATGCAAGGGCATTTCCTTCATTTTGAATTTTGTTACAAATTACGAAAACGAGTTGTATAACCACAACTACCTTAAATAATGTGCGTCAGAAGTACGTAGTTGGTAAGGATTGATTCTGTTGCATATCAAAATATACCTTCACAACACCTGTAAGTTCCATATTGCCTAAAACCTCTTTGCACGTAACTTCAACTTCAACTATATTGTAATTATGTTTCTAACTTTTGTATTGGTTACCTTAAATTAACCGTTCCTAAACTTAGTGTGCTCATAGACCTCTTTTTATACCAAAAACTTGGTCATGAACCGCAAGTGAAATAAGTCTATTTCAATGCATAATAGAAAAATCACAAATTTGACTTTGATGTCCTGAATGGTAAATGTTGACATAAAAATAAAATATAAATAAAACATTATATCTGAAGAGTATTTATTCAAATTATAACTTTTGCTTTAAAATATAACAACATAATTTTTTTATCATTGAGATGATGGTATGACATCAGATTTATCTTCGGATCTATGTTTGTGAGTAATAGTTTTTGGTCTCCACGAGCACTAATTTCCATTCGACTTTTGTTTGTGTTGAGGCTCACAACTGCACTAAATCCTCGTTCTTCTAAATAGGAAGACGGGAAAGCAATCAACAACTTCGGTACTGCAACTCATAATGCAGGATATAGAATTCGTATCTATTTCTGTAACCAGAATTTGTGGTATTCTTGTTCACGCATTGGTTTCAGCTCCTCATTTGTGGATAATTCAATAAATTGCTCTTATAGTATAGATTAATTTGAGTTTGTAGGTCTATTTGCAAAAGAGTTCAACGCTCAATCAGGGATAACCAAGGGAAGAATGCCTTCTAATCTTTGGCTGAGGTCACAACGAAATGCCGTTAAGAGTTGGCAATACGTAAGCAAATCCTCATCTCGGTATTGTAATTTTGAAAGATTTGGAAACTGAGAACACTTTCCTCTCCCCAAGATTTGTATAGAAAAAGTTTTTCGACAAACGCAGATATTATACTTTCAGTGTTGATTAAATTTAACTGATCACCTTGTAGCTTCAAATTTGTTTCGTTAAATTTGGACAATAAGTCAGTCATAAGAGCTGTGTCATTTTTTGAATTAATTAAATTCAACCGCAAATCATTGTCTTTACTTTCCAGGAATTCCAACACGGAATTAAAAGGTGCATGAAATCGGTCCAAACGTGCACTTTTAGATAACCAACGGACCTCCATGCTAAGTTGTAAACGATTATTTTCCAAACAAAGTTGAGTAAACAATCTCTCATTTAAGGCATTAATTTTGATTTTATTAACTGCTCTAATTACTTAATCTAGTGAGGCATGCATGCTTTCACTAAAATTTTTGACGACTAAGTATTGTCTATGAACGACACAATGTACACATAGTACACTTGATATAATTTATTTTAAGTATGCCAGAAAACCTCGATGTCGGCTTATTATTGCCGGAGCACTGTCAGTAGCAACGGAGAGGATATTACTCAAGGATATAGCAACTACATCAAAAATCTTTTGAATTCATTAAATATTGTTTGACCCTTCGTATTAGTTTCCAAACATTTGCAAATAACAATTCTTGGCAAACGTTTTCTTCTTTAACAAATCTTACATAAGCTAAAAGTAAAGCTTCGTTTCCTGGCAAAGTTGACTCATCAAACTGTATAAATAGTTATGATGTTTTTAGGAACTCACATGAAGAACTTTCTACACACTGAACCATTTCGTCAATCCTTTTTTGTAAGGTATTTTCACTCAGTAGAATTCTTCTTATAATATCGAATGCAGCACGTGTGTATTACCTCACCTACAGCTAGTAGAATAAGTTTTTCCCTAATGGCGTGCGGCATTCCAGACGTTGTAGTCAGTAAAGCAATGTTATAAGAAGCAAGAAGTCCATCGTCACCTGCATGAAATGCTGTCGCTAAGAGTTGTTGCAATGGCGGTTGTTACAAAAATTTTTATCGAATAGATTAAATAGGTAATATATAACAAAATATAATATTTACAAATATTATAAATAAAACTATTTTATAAATTAACTTTAACAAGAGAATAACGTTGGTTAAATAAATTTATGTACACGAAGATATCAATTGCTTCAAAAATACTTATGTAACGTACTTTACCTTGGTAACAATTCCAAAAATAATACTGTCGTCTGTTCAAAACCAAGGAAAAATTGTTACATTCGCTTCACATCTCGGGATCATGCACAAAACAAAACTAAACTATTGACTAGATGCGCGACTCTTTTATACTGTCATATTTTACACAAGTTATTGCATGTAGCGCCGAGAATCCCTTCATATTGAAACCTGTCTAGACAGCCACACGCGTGATCCGCCCGACTTTCACCGTGGGACGCTTGTCATTACTTGTACTTTATGTACAAAACTATATGTTACTCAAAAAATTTTGTGACACGTGAAAATCATTACTAATTTGTTTCAACTTTCATGATAATGGAAATGGGTCACAAATATTTTGCTTTATATTAACACTAGAACCGCCGACATTAATATCACCCTAGAACCGCCGAAGGGACATATTTGTCTCTTGATATGATTCAATACAACTATTTTGTAAAAAGCGTATTGATATATATTTCGTTGCTTTTAATTGCTAAAATCAGCTACTTCAATACGTTTTATTCTAAAAATGTTACTTTAAATAAAAACAGATATTGACCACTAATAATTAATCAAAGTAACATAGTAATTTCAACTACACTACTGAAAACAGAATTTTTTCTCTTATATAAATAATACAAATGGAAACTTATGATTAAATAATTATTTCATGTCATTTAAACAATTTATACATATTACCTTTACTGTTTCTTTTCCTGTGCACTGATTGCACGTAAGTTTGGTACACTGTGAGAATATCTTATTTCCTTTATTTTCGTTGCTTTGTACTCGTAGTTGACATTTTCTCCTAACTTTCAATACTTTATTTCCATCATCTTGTTTTACAGATCTCTCATCAGATAAGTTATCGGTTTCAGCACGTTCTTCAGCCAATTGAAGCAGAAACTTTCTACGCGTAATCTTCTTCTCTTTCGCTTTTTTAAATAGTACCCACGAATTAATTCCGGTAACATCCAGCATATTGTAGAAAGTATGTATTGGCCATCTATCTGATGTAGTTATGACTGAATACTTTCTACACATTTGATCTACCACATCAACTCCATATTTACTTTCATTATAAAATTTTATTGTGTCAGGCTTTCCCTTTACATCTCCTTCAATTTGAACATCTGGATGCATCGTGCTGATAATGATTACGTTTTTAGATACTTTTCCTTGATATACCGATAGTGTTGGCACTCACTTTTGAGGATTTTAGTAGAATGTAGTTCTTTGCATGACTGCTTGACTACTACAGATATTTCTCTACGTGCACGATTCGCTGTCCCAACCATACTTGTACCTCTTTTTTGTAGCCACTCGCACAACCAAAGAGATGTAAAAAAGTTGTAACAGGTAACATTACGCCCCTTGTTTAAGTAAGGTTGCATCAAACGCATAACTACATAATCCCTTAATCGTTGGTTATTTGGTCTCTGATCGTCCTTTCTCACGTAAGGAAATCCATTTATTACATATATTA
Source organism: Phrixothrix hirtus (assembly GCA_024586415.1). Taxonomy (NCBI): domain Eukaryota; kingdom Metazoa; phylum Arthropoda; class Insecta; order Coleoptera; family Phengodidae; genus Phrixothrix; species Phrixothrix hirtus. Next base: position 6,387 of record JAHWXV010052802.1, read on the forward strand.
AATCTTTATCTACTGCAAGCCAGAATTTTTGCCCATATTTATCTGGTTTAGAGGCCATAAATTGCATAAATCGGCATCTAGTTTTCGAGGGAAATAATTGTTCATCTATCGATATATATGGTCCTGGTTTGTAATTTTCTGGCAATTTTCAATAAATTTATCCCAGGCTAATGACATTAGTGCAAATTTGTCTGTCTATAAACGTATTGAACGATTGATTTTTTGATAAAATCGAAGAAACTTCATTATCTCGCGAAAACAACTACGACTCATACTTTGATTTGCAAAAGGCAAACCCCATTTCTTCGGCCACTAAGATTCTAGTCCAATTCCTCTAGCTACAGTTTCTCCACGAACATATAAAATTGCTATAAAGGATTTTAGTTCTTGAAGAGATACTGACTAGCTACTGACTTTTAGATATCATCTAGCTTCCTCTTCGGTACATTTTTGTATATGTTTTAGAATGCAGTCATCAATAATCAAAAGCCAAGCACTTAAGACTTTATCAAATTCTATTTGTCGTTTTGTAAACGATGAAGGACCCCGTAGCTCTTTCAAAACGTTTTGTTGCCCAAGTCTTACTAATATACCTCCTGGGTTTACCACGGTCCACTCAGTTCCATCAGGTACTAAAGCTCTATTTCCGGGAATAAAATCAGAGCATAAAATTCTTCTTCATTTACTCGCACTAATAATCCGTGGAACATCAACAGGATCTATCGTTATATTTCTAGAACCACTAAAAATTGCTCTTGCAACTTCCGTCGCCGTGTCGGTTTTTTGCTGCAGTTTATGGATACGCTGACGTTTTGCACTTTTTGAAACCCTCGAGCTCGCCTCCAAATTGTCGAAACAGTTGAAAACCTTACAGCCGTTGGATTCATAATCGTATCTAAAAAAGATTAGATTCATTATAAACCTATGTAACAGTAAACTAATTGCTGGGACTTTATTTGATACAAGTTTCATTTTGCCATTGATTACTTTTAAAAGCCAATAAATGCATTTTTGGTCATATATGAAAAAACTGCATTGAAAACATATCAATTCGTGAAAAAATTATTATCTAACATTTACCTATAACTATGAAAAGGATTTCCTTTTTACTTCATTTACAACTAAATGCTGATCCGATTTATTATTTGTAACATTACTGAGTAAATCATGAGTTTTCAAATTCTCCTTAGTAATTGAAATGGCTTCAAAGATTTGTTACAAACAAAGCAGAAAAGACATGACTAACCTTCAATTAGTGAATTCTGAAGTGAAATCAGAAACGTCTGAATTGGTAAGCGGCTCGTTACAGGAATCGTGAGAAAATGACGCATTGGAGAGATCGGAATTATCTGCTGATAAATTTTGAAGTGTTTCAAGTAGTTGCTCATTTGTCAGTCCACAAAAAATTGCCATATTAGATAATTACTGGCAATATCAATTCACAAAAAGCAACAACAGCGTGAACATCAATCACAGCTTCTCGCATGAGCACATAACGCTTACTAATAGTAAATTTGCAAACGCAAGAGGATATAATCTGTACCTGCGCGAGTTTAATTATTTGTTGTGTTCGTAGACAAAAGTAAGATAACGTATCAATAGAACGTATATTTCTGCAGAACAATAGAAATTATAATTAAATACACAAATTAAATAATATAAATATTATGCATATGTTAGGTGACAAAAATTTCCCGTTGACGGTTCTAAGCAAATTTGCAAATAAAAGGAAAAATCATAACCCCCAAAAATTAAAATTCACAGGATAAAAACTAGCCTTAAAATCAATAACTGTTATGGAATTAGTTTGTCATAAAATTATAGCTACCGAGACAAGAGCTGTTTGAAATTAAAAAAGGGACTAATTTGTCCCCTCGGCGGTTCTAGTGTTAAACCTTTCGCGGACCACCTAACGTTGTCCATGTACCCCCAAATTAATTTTAATTTGCCATGGAACCCCGTAATGATCACAAGGCCCCCAGGGGTCTGTAAGAACCACTTTGGGGACCACTGCTTTAGATATTTCAACTTTCTTTAGTTCGCAAGTAGAGCAAACATCCGACCGTGGAATACTTATACCTGGATTAAATTGTGTCTGTAATATTCTATATTTACTAAGTAAGGATATTAGAGCATTTATTGCATTTTTAATGTCACACTACATATTATAAATTTTTTTACTGAGAGTTCTGGTGGTAAATAATCACGTAATGACAATTTCTACATTTTGAACCTTTTTGTGTGATGTATGATTAAATCGGTTATTTCAACGACTTTTTGAAACGCCCTGGAGCCACCTCTTCCCTATGGTTTGCATACACCTGCTTTTTAGAAAGTAGGCTGCGGTTGATATCAGTTTATAGGTTGATATTTGCGTAATATCCTGAAAAGCAATATCACAAGCGCTTTGGTCCGAAGCAGTAATTGCGCCCTTATTATTTAGACTGACGAGGCCTAGGGCGGTGCCGTGTTGGAATCTGCGGATAGATGAATTTGATAAAAGATCGATTTGAGCTATAGTAGTTTTGCATATGTATATCTTATTGAAGAATTCTTAAATCAGTAAGAAACAGGAATAAGCAATATTAAAAAATAAAGCATCTAATTCTAAAGGTAATTATTACATATTTTGGGTTTGTCATTAAATAAGTTAAAAGATAATAAATAATGAAGTAATAAAATTAAACCTACTTTTTATTTGTTCATTCCTATATTACTTACTACAAACGACATTTTAGCTCATTATCTTAGTCATTACCTTTCCCATTTTTTAATTCCATTGAAGTAATAAAAGCTCTAATGCATTTTTATATTGTCATATACCTACTATATGTTTAAAAGATTTATATATTTGATCAAAAACTAATTAATAACTTTTACACAATCACGAAAGTTCTGTAATTACAATAACAGTATACGGGGTGTTCACCTAATACGCGGAAGTCCAATGTTTCCTAATTTCTTAAAATGCACAAACTGCAAGTAGTTTCACATATACAGGGTGTTTAGTTGTTCATGGACAGAGGGTAACTTTGTTTTATTAAACGGCAAGCTGTATTTTTTATAACTCTATTGAATTCTATATGAAAAATTAAGGGTACGTTATATATAACTCTAGTATAAAAATATTGACAGCTTTGTAGATATTTCGAGAAAAACAATTTTTCCCTATTCCCGTCACTGATAATCTGGGAAATATTTACGTTATTTGAATATTTAAAAAAACATTTTTTTGGGTAATTGAAGAGTAATAAGGGTTATTTTGATCTGTGTTTCAAAAAGTATAATAAGACATACAGGGGATGAAAACATTCTTAGCAAATCTGGGAAACGAAAATTAAAAAAATCTCCACTATTTCAAATGGAAAACTCTATATATTATTGGCCCATATGATGAACTACTGAGGCCTCTACAAGTTTATTATACCTTTTCCTATACCTAAGTTGTGATATTTTAGAGATAAAACACATTTTTGTGAAAATCTTACTTTTTGTCATGGTTGTTAGCATAGCATGCACCTATCATAAAAGTTAAAATATTTTGACAAACAATAATTGTTCATTTAAAATGATTGTTATAATAAATTATGAATTATAGAAATCGCAAACATCTTTTGCAAAACTAATTATTAATGTTATTAATAAAAATAAAGGTATTTATACAGTTTCATCAGTGGTAAACTTTTCTAAAATATAGCATTTACATAAAATGTGAAATAAGGATGAATAGGATCTGTTACTTAATACCTAGCAATAAAAGTTTGACAAATGTGTTAAAGGAAATCAATAATTACTGTTCCTATTGTTTGTATACTTAATTCATATATATATATATATATATATATATATATATATATATAGGTGAATAGTAAGAATTTATTGAGAGAGGAAAGTCAAATAAATATGCAGACGCAATCACCGTGCACTACACCCTCGGTTGTGGAATTAAATACAAAATTTGTAGTTATTTAAATTACTGGTTATGGATGCCTCTTGGCTATTTGATGTATCATAAATAACTTAGTTATTTTAAATTACTTTAAGTACATACCTATAGTTTAAATTAAGAAATCTTATTTATGATGCGCCTATGGTGTGCGATTATATTATAAATTATTCTACCTAAATTATCCTTTTAACAATTAATGGTTTCTATAAAATACACGTTTATATAATTTAAAGCAAATTAAATCAGTTTTTAGCAAGCTCGTTCATCTCTAGTTCATACGTTTATAAATTTTCCCGAATAAAAAGTGCGCGATAATTCCCTTGGTTGAAATTTTTCTGAAACATGCTCCGATGTCTCTATCGGTTGCTTCAGTATTCCACTTCGCAGCTTCTAGCAGTAGAGTGTAAAACATATCGCAGGCTGCTAACCATATTATCGCTGCCAATATATTTCAGGTATTTATATGTTCACTTAAAGATTAAGCACAAGTTCAGGATTATTCGCCGTATCGAAATAATATAGTAATCATAAATTGATACATAGAAAAGTTATGTGTGTAAGTTTTGTGAGAAAAGGGCTTCTATTCCAATAAACGACACACATGCCGACTTCCACTCCCAACGTAATCGTCTTCTAAATATTTCATGTTAGGATTTAAACGCTTGCTGTTTAAGGCGAACTAGGTTCTACACACCCCCTAAAGTAAGTTTTATCTATTATTTTACTGCAAACGCCGCAAAGGAAAGCCATCAGGATTATTAATAGTCTTAAGTTCCACGAGGATACCCGTGCATCTTTTAATGACTTAAAAGCTTCAATTGTACCATCATTTTACATTTGGAAATGTTTAATATTTGTTAAACAAAATCTACATATGTACCGTATTATTTCTTCACAGTGCTCTTATAATACAAGAATTTGTAGCTATATACAGATTAATTATTCATGGCTTTCCGTAACCAGAAATTGTGACAACTATCATGGATCTTTGTTTTTTAATCATTTAGCAATGGATATGATTGACCATCCATTAAGTAAATTCAAAATTATGACCAAAAATTACTTATTATGTAACACTTTTTATTATTTCAATAAATTTCTTAATAAAGGTATAATGTAAGTTGTATTAAGTTTAAAACGTTTTTGTTCATTAAATTTAATTATCAATTGACTTTGTTAACAATTATTATAATTCTTTGTTTTGCTGATATTTCCACTTGAATTTCTGATATGTGTAAGAAGTTTATGTTAATAAGACGAATAAACAAGATAAGATAAAGTAAGAAACGTGTCTGCCGCATATAAAGAACACATTAACAAATTTTTGAGTTACCTAGTATTCCTTAAATTTTATTTCACCAGCAATAAATTTTACTAACGTTTGCGTGATGTGAAGTAACATTTAGGTCAAGTTAAACTGCAGTCCATTTGAACTTGCTGATCACGATTTTTTAAAATTAAATATACTATACACGTACAGTGTCGGGCAAAGTTTTTAACGTAATCCAATCTGTGTTTTGATAATTATTGTATAACGTTATGTATAAGTAGTTGGATGTGAATAATTGAAATGCCTCGAAACGTTTTCCCTCATTAAACCTCTCCGATATATGTAATTCTTATTAATTATTAGTAAAATAAGGTGACGTTGATTTCCCTTTAGCTTTACACGCGAACCAGATATTAAATAGTAAGTATTGAATAAGTGCCAACTAATTTGTATTTATCGCTGCAATTGTTTATTTCATTTTCGTTAAAGAATCTTACCCGCCAACCGTATGCGATTAAATATGTGTACACGATGTCTCATCTTATAAACAGCTTTTAATAGCTTTTCCCGTTATATTGACTACTGAACAGGTGTCCCTGCTCTATTTTGCCCAATTTCAATTAATGCATATACAATATCCACCGAATATTATATCAATACTGTTGAGCTCAACCCGGCTTGACTGACTTAGCCGACCAATTATTAGGACCGCTAACGCTGTTTCCAGACTGTATTATAGTGCCAGCTTGGTAGGTGGCAACACTCATAAGTTAAAAGGAATGGTTTGAAGCTATCGATATTTAAAGAAAATTGAACTTCTTAAGCGATAAACTGTGCATGAATTAAGCAGCACTAAACACTCTAACTAGACCCTATTTTAAATAATTTTCTAGATAAGACTTCATATAGAGAATTACTTCACAACATGTAATAATTACAATATAATACACACTGCAATTTTAACATTATTTGTTAAACTAATAAGTACATTTTGCTGATTTCTTTAAACTACAATTTAAAATACTACCAAATGAGAAAAATTAGTCATACACCTTATTTAGACAAAAGCATATAATATTGCCTGTACTAATGAAAAGAAGCAACTCACAGAATGCCGCTAACGTGGTTATCCAATCACAAAGATAAGCCCTCATATGTTGTTGCACAAAAGGACGAAAGCGCTATTATCTCCATTAAAACAAAACTTACAATTGGTGCAAAGAAAGCAATCTCTAATATTAGAAATTTTCATAATATAATAGATAAATGATATTAAGATATTTACAATTTCTAATATCATTTATTTCAATGTAATTTAAAACTAAATAATTGTTGCTATCTACTAGCGTTGTTTATACAAAAAGTTGCATAAGCGGATTTTTAGTTATTTAAAATTAATTCACCGAACTAATCAATTTGTTTATAGAACATAGACCTTTAACGGAATAGTCTCTTGTTGTATCTTAGTTATTTCCTTTAAACGTCAGGACAAAATTGTTAGTTTGCGAAAAAGAATTTATGAATCCAATTAGTATTCCCTAATTTAATTATCATCTTGGGATTATTAAGTTAACTCTAGACGTACCTACCTCCCACTTCCCATTGATTTAAGGCCTATAGGAGCTGTTTCCGGGGCTCTGCATCGAAAGCCTTTGCAAGGCTCAGAAAACACATATGCCCACTTTATTTTCATTATTTAAGGGTAGAAACGGAACTACGTCCGACTTTATTGTGGTAGTCATAGTGCGTATATACGCTTTTTCGTTTTGCCGGATAGTGGCTCACACACATCTTCAGTCGATGTTGAGTATCTATTCCTCATTATTGTACTGTTCATTTCAGGAGTATGATGTAGCGAATTTTGATCACACTAACGATCTAAGTATCCTGTATGGCCTATGACATCTTAATTATAAATCTATCTCATACCCTTTAGAATGTCTTGGTTTGGCAACGATAGTTACTTCTATTTTAGTTCATAGTCACGGAAATTTATTGAACTTCAAGTTACTTTATATTGTGCGTCATGGAAGCGTTATTATTTATCGTAATTTATTGTAGTGCACTTGTGTTAATCTTTTAATTGTGCATCCTAGTTTATATAGGGATTAAACAAACTTGTTCGTTTCATAAAATGTATTAGCACAAGTGTCGTATATTTGAATATCGAAATATGTTCTACGAACTTATTTATTTGTTTTATTATGCCTATTCAAGAAAACTCATTCAATTACCATATATTAAAAGGAAGTACCGACCGGTTTACAATTAATGTTTTGTATACAGTATTTAATTGAACTTACAGTACACTAATAACATGTCAGAATATTTATCTTTGTTTGATAGGCAAGCAAGGTATACCAAGCATATTTAGAATAGAACCACGATCTAAACGCGCTAGTTTATAACATGCTGAGTAAAAGTTAATATTTTAGCACTTTACCAGCATTTGTCAGTCTGACTATAAAAAAAATAGAGTACATCACAATTAAATTTGTCTTTCGATATAACTTCCTCGATATCAGTACACTAATTACATCGCTTCAGTAACAATTCCGGTCAGTTTTCCACGACTTTTATCCCGAATATTTTATCTCAATTTGTGCATGAGTGCTACATAACATGCTTCGTTAACTGAGACGTTTCATTCTTCAATGCCTATGAGAAAATGCCCTTAGAATCCTAAAATTCTGCAGCGATCACATTTTTAATGATTGTTACGTCCTGAACTTTCTAGGTGTTACTTCCCTTCCTTGCGTCCGTTCCTTCCACTCTTATTTTGACATAATCACAATAGGGAACTATGGTTTCATCTCATGTAACAATTGTCTTCAACACGACCGCAGGGCTTTCTCTACAGATCTCCAGAAGATATCGTGTAAATTGAACTGGCGCTGAAGTCTTAGGGATCCACCTTGCACTAATGTTATTCATGCCTAAATGATCATGGAGGATTCGGGTAAGGATTGTATCTGAAAGTATCACATTTTGTGCAATTTTTTTCATCTTCAAGCGTCGATCTTCTAAGAGATCTTCAACAATAGCTGTATCGTTCGCCATTAGGAATTCCGCCGTTCTCTGCATTCTGGTGTCATCTTCCAAGGATTTCTGTAAATCGAAACCGTTTTGAGCAATCTTTGTCACCGAATAAGTTGACGAATTTGGCTGTGCAAGCCATACTTAATATTTTAAGGATGAACACCTTCTCAAGTAAGGGATTTAACAACCTCGATGCTGAATTTTCGTATCATCAAACATCGTGGTAAACGAATGACAGTTGTCAGAAAACAAATTGATATAAAACTCGTTTTTGTTTCTTTCAAGGCTAATAAGACTTGAGCTGGTATATTTTCGACATTTTAACCCGCTGACATTCCTTGATCTATGTCAGGATGAGATATTTTGGCGCTGTCCTCGTACATAAATAAACTGTCGACAGGAGCTAGTGGTGTCACCCTAATCTATATTCAGCAATCTTAAGCATTCTAGTGCAATACTATTTATGTTAATTACGTTTATTATACCTATTTAAATTTGGTCAAACTCTATAACTCTAAAAAAATGGGTTGCTTCTTCAGTAAGGGGGTGAACATTCACCACTGCTTTGACATCTTCATCCATCTTAAATTTTCTCTCCTACAATTCAGATTTCAATTCAACAGCTGGTAACTGGGTAGAAGCAGTTTGATTTAAAGACCTTTAGGTTTACTTTGTAAGAGAAAGGTGACGCTGCAGTCATCTTGCATTAGCCTTATTCGCGCCTCAACATACCTTGAAAATCTTCATAACGGAGAATTTATGGAGTTATAGAATTGCCGCGGTTTTTGTAGGTCTCAAGCGCTGATCATTGAATACACCCGTTTCCAGAAGGTCAATGGTTTCTGAGTTGACGGCTACAACAGTCCTCTCTAATATGAGTAATTGAGTCCATTCCTATAATAGGAATATCATTAAAACGACTGTTAATATGTGGTATTGTGAAACCAACTTTATTAAAAAACTTCATATAGGAACATTTTGAAGGACCTTCCAACACGTCCAATTTATAGAACTACGTAATAGGTAACCCCCTATTACGTTTCAACCACTCGAGGTTATCGAGACCATAAACTCGACGGCTTATCGGGACTATTATTCCGAAAAAGTTTTTAAATATTAATTATTCTTGTGTTTTAGTAAGTACTTACCTCTGCTCAAATCTATTTTTTAGTTAATAAAATTTAAATGTAATGCATTAATTGTAATTAATTTAATTATGCACAGGACTGCAAAAATTAAAGGTTATATGATGTTTTAGTAAAAATAATTAACTATAAAGATTGAAAATCTAAGATTATTGACTATTTACATTCACACCTGCAAAACCTACAAAAGTATTTTAGACGCTAAAAATTTTTATTGCTGTACTTAAGTGAACTGTTAACTAGCTAATAAGGTGCTAATGAGTTTAGTAATGTAGCAACTGTTGATCGTTAAGGTAATATTTAGAAATTTTACTCATTTCGTACTTGGTCTAAGGCCAAAACTTTCGAACACATATTTTTATAATAAAATTTAAATGGGCTTCGTTTAACGATTTTAAATACTAAAACGCTTTACTCAAAACGCCTGTTTACGCAATAGATTTACATATAGATTGTTGTAAATGTTTTGTTAATTACACAATCTATTAAGAATATAGGATAAGTTGTTAGCATAAAATTTTGTAGTATGCGGTTCAAGCTTGTTTTTGAATCTTTATATTGTTTTATTTTATTGTTGAAGCTGTTTTTGAACTACACTAGGCAAGCATAGAATTAATTTTCATGCATTCAACAATAAGAGCCTTTGTTATCATTAAACAGTACACTAAAAGTTTACGATTCGTGTTTTTATGTATAGAAACTCATTCAATCTACACGGATTCGATTTAATGGTTCCATAAAAATTCTTTATAATTATAATTTAACTTTCGTACAAAATTCTAGGCAAGAAGCCATCAGCTTATGGATATTGTATGTTCACGTAGAACAATACTAATAACAGAATCTTTAAATTTGTTCCAGATATTCAATAAAAGCAATAAGGGCATAATTAATTATCTTTCTGAATTTATTGATGTCTACAATATCTAATTCTAAAGTACCAGCGGATTAGCTGAACATCATTTTTAATAGCGTGACAAAATTTCCATAACCACAGCTAATGTAAAAAAGTGACTTACGGGAACACCGTCCAAAGTTTAGACCAAATATCAATGCTTCTCTTAATTTTAGAATGGGCTTCATTCGGGTTTAAGGATATTATTAGTAGTGCAGTAGCTCAACCTGCTAATGGAAATGTAGGTGAAGTTTCAAATAATCGATTGAACTTTCCGGAATTTTACTATTAAACCCTACTATATAAGTAACCCCAGCTAGTTGTAGGACTCTAGTAAACATTTTCTTGTTTAAATCGTCTCTTGTTTGAACCAATGCAAGCGCCTCTCGACTGTCTGTTCGGTACTGTACAGCAACTGATTGTGCATTTCTTTGTTCCATTAGGTCTTTACTACAGCTTTTGTAACACTAAATTCACAGAATAATATTTTAATTTCCGTTCAGCCATCTCTATTAACGTTCTTTAAATACCTGCGAATTTAGATTGAAGCATAACCTTCTAGTATTAAAACTTCCCCAATTGCACCATACTTTATTTGTACCTCTATAGTGATACTCGTATTCATTTTGAATGACCATCATTCTTTGAGGGTATGGGTAAGCAATCTGCCCTTTATTAACAAATAATCAAGTTGCTTCAACATGAGTTTATCACATTCTTTCTTCGCGCAATATGATAGGAATATATTGTAACGAAAATTAGAAACAATAGAAATTTGATGGAAGGTTCTAGAAATAGATGATGTAGTTCCCAAATGACTCATTGCAGTAATTTATATCTGTCAATTCAATTAGGTCAGTAATGTAATGAGTCATATCATTACAATTTATTAAATCACTATTGTGAGTAATATTCGGGAAATCTTCTAGAGCATTGTTCTAGAATATATCTTCTATATATCAGCAGCAGACTAAATTCTGCTAGTTAGTTGTTGTTAGAGTCTTGTACTGTACATTACTGATATAAATATAAGTATACATAAATAGAATTATAAATATTTGCTGCTAGTGGTTTGTGAAATAAGTATTTAAAGTAAATTAGTGTATACACCGTGTCCAAAAAGTGTGGAGTATCCTATATATCTCGGTAAATATCAATTTTATGGAAAAATGTTTCAAATAAAAGTTGTTTGGGATTTAATTGTCCATTACAAACCAATACTTATGTATTGGTTTGTTTTAAAAAAAAAGCGCATCAGAAAACAATTGAATTTTTTTAAATGACAAGCTACCTATGCAGTATAACTATTTGATAGAGAATTTTATTATCTTTCCAACAGTGTAAAATATTACTACCCTTAGATGAGAAAAAGTTTGAGAAAAATACGAAAAACTGATTAC
>JAHWXV010052809.1:0-13547 GCA_024586415.1 Phrixothrix hirtus
TTAAATAATTTAATTTTTCACTTACTTTAATATTTCGTTGAACAATAAATATCTCGATAGCACTACGTCTGACACCATTCGCACTCGGACGAGAACTCACCAAAGACGCTTAAAACCTGTGATAATGTAAAACTACTTAAAAACAGTATTAAAGATATTTTATTTCAAAATGCTTTCTATTCCATAGATGAATTTTTAGCTTTTAACTTCTAAAATCTTATAATATTACTTTTTTTGTATATGTATTTGTACTTCTGACTTATCCTATGTCATGAAACATGATCGATTGGACGAATAAACTTATTATTACTTATTATTATTATTAAATGAGATTAGAGGTTAACCAATAAAATTAAATCATTAGCTAACTATCGGTTAGATATATACCTTAACTTCAACTTTATTTTATTGGTTTTGTTGGCGTTCCGCGCCTAATTGACAATTTTTTTAAAATTTGCCACGGTATGTTCTAAGTAACGGCGTGGTTGGCAGGACAGCGAGAAATAATAAATAAGGAGAGTTTCGTGTCGAATAAAATACGGGTAATGCGTTCTTCTACAATCCATGGCAATTGGGAAATATGTAATCGAAATTAAATTGACAGTTGAGGCGATTTGTCACATCTGGTGGATTTCGTCGGTATATAATTTGTAGTTTGTACATGAAAGAATCGGTCGTGTACGCAATTTCTTTGATTCAAGTGTTCGGGTGTGTGAACGACTCCGTAAATGTAGTATGACGGAATACACGGCCTGAGAGACTGAATAGTGTATCACTGGAAATTGACCTACCTTTTCCACCTCGGTTGCAGCTTCATTGAACATGTTAGGTCCCTTGCTGGTAAGGAATCCATAAATAAGTAACGATTGGCGATTCTGACTGAGGGCAATCGAGAAGTACGGCGAAGTGACAAATAAGACTAAGGTACCTTTTATAATATTCTTCTTTTACTACACTATTGTTTGCCTGTTCAGGGCATAAGCGAAATATTAACGCATATTGGCGAGAATCCAATCTAATTTGACGTTCCGGCTGCCAACCCAGCTTAAACCATCCCGTTACAAGAGGCGCCTATTAATATGTACCTCCTGTCCTGCTTATGGACGCATATCTGCGTTGATTATACATAGTATATTTAAACCTTAATTTTATTGTATAGTAGATTGATTAGTTTCCTCGCACCTCTTGAATTAGGCCACATTCAAGAGACGCAGAAGTTCCCTGTTAACTTCAATTTGAACTTAGAATAAGTTAATAGTTAATACTTTGTATTTCAGGGGATATGTGTTAGTTAAGGCACCTACCCCTTTAGCCATGGTCTTAATTTATATTATTATATGGGACCCTGGTAAGAGGCAACCCCGGGACAACATAACTATAGGCCACGGAACCGTTTTTCCCTGTTCCGAGGAACAGTTCTATTTAGTATACGGCCTACCAAGAGCAGTGGTGCCCCCCCTTATATTTCGAATCCTTGTACGCGTTTCGAACGTTTCCCTGAGAGCTCGAACGGTGCTGGTGCAATTTATCTGGAACCCTCCCTCCTACGAGAAGCTAGTGGGACATCAGTATCCTTGTGGGGCGTAACGCCTAACGCTTCGTCCACAGAACTTACCAGGCGCCGAAGACCAATCCTGGCAAGCGATTAGTACCGATTCACGTAAATCTGTACTGATACGACGCTAAAGAAACGTTAAGGAATGAACAAAACAATAGAAAATAGTAAGAGGAGAAAGGAAGAGGTAGTGAAGGGGGGGAACAGTCATACATCATTCGCACAGTTTAAGTCGGTCACGTCGGTCAGTTCGATGTAGGGTCTGCCTTCAAATCCTTAGCGTGCCATGCGCCTTTCGACGTATCTGAAGAATCACCTAACTCGTACGTCTGGTACGAAACCTTCCTTCTACTCAAGATGGGACCGATAAATTTCGGTGCTAACTTAGCTGTCATAAAGCGTAAAGCATCTGACAACACGAAATTTCTTCGCCGCACAGAATCGCCTACTTCAAAGGTAGCGAGACGACGCCGCAAATTATGCTGTTTCTTAGAGTTTCCTGAAGCTATCTTAATTCGCTTTGCAATATCCTCATGCAACTTCGCCAGCGCATGAGGTATACGGCTATTGTCTACCGTGCTCGATGATTGAGAGAGATCTTCAGAAAGAGTACTACCCTCCAAAATCATATTTCGACCGAAATTTGCGAAATGCGGAGATACTCCAAGAACTTTATGCGATGCTGAACGAATAGCACACGCAATCTTCTGTAAATATCTGTTGAATAATTGATTATCCTGAACATATGAAACTAACAGATCTTGAGTACACGATTCACCCTTTCACTGGTATTCGTTTGCGCATGATAATAAGCATTAAGCCTTAATCTTGTACCATACGATGAGGTCATCCTACTAAATTCTTTATTACGAAACTGCACACCATTATCGCATAGGATAACTTGAGGGACTTCAAACATTAAGAAAACGTCATTTTCCATACGGTGCGTAACCGCAACAGCGGTAGCGGATCGAAGCGGAAATAATAATGGAAACTTGGTAAAACAGTCTACCACAACTAAGATATAGGAATATCCTTGAGTCGACCGCGGTAAAGAATCAACTATGTCGGTAACGATTATTTGCCGTGGTTTATGGACACTCGGTTGTCCTGCCATATGTCCTAAAGGTCGTCTTTGCTCTGAATTTTGAGCCGCGCACACCGAACACCTTTTTACGTATCTAGTAACATCAGCCTTCAGCTTAGGCCAATAATAACGTTGAGAAACCCGACCATGGGTTTTATGGATGCCAAAGTGACCTGCTGTGGGTTCGTCATATAGTCTCTTAAGAATCGCCAAACGTTCTTCCCTCGCAATCACTCGTTTCCAATCATCTTCCTCGTCACTCAACTCTAGGTAGCGAATAGCTCCCCATCAATGGCTCTCCATCGGTTATACCGAATAGGATCAGCGCTTACCAACTTAAACATCTTCGCAGTCCACCTATAAGGAAGATCTGCCGAGGAGAATTCCAGGTTCAGTTTATCTTCCGGAATAGCGGAGGTAGTAAAGGTGTCAATCACTGGAAGCGTTCGACACAGGGTATCCGGAACCACATGTTCTTTGCCCTTCCGGTGAATAATATCATAATCATACTGTTGGAGTCTAACTGCCCATCGAACTAGTCGACCTGACGTATCTTTCAAATTGTGTAACGAGACCAGAGAATAGTGATATGTAACAACTGTAAATTGGGAACCTTCAACATACGGTCTAAGTTTTTCAATGGCCCATAAGACTGCGAGACATTCTTTCTCCGTTACGGAATACTTCCGCTCTTTCTTATCAAGAGAACGACTTAAATAACAAACAACTCGTTCTTGCCCATCAATTACTTGTGTTAACACTGTACCAATGCCAATTAAATTAAATAACAAACTACTCGTTCTTGCCCATCAATTACTTGTGTTAATACTGCACCAATGCCAAAATCAGAAGCATCGGTCTACAAACAAAAAGTTACCGAAAAATCGGGACACGTCAAAACTGGAGCGGAGACTAAACAAGTCTTAATTGAGTCAAAGAGGCCTCACAAAGTTCGGACCAACCAAATTTACCATTTTTTTTCGTGAGTGAAGAAAGTGGCGCAACGATGATGGAAAATTAGGAATAAAACTTCGATTCTATGAAGCCATGTCAATTATTTGACGGACTTCTTGTACAGACCTGGGCGTGGGTATCTTAAGAATGGCTGCGACTTTGCCTGGATCCATCAGTAAACCTTTCGAATTTACCACATAACCTAAGTATTTAAGCTCATCTAGACGAGTTAATGTCCAACGAAGTGATGTATCTAGCATCCCCGAGACAATCTAGAATCGAAGAAACATAAAGGAGGGGATAAGGATCTTTCTCGGTAACCTTATTCAACTTCCTAAAGTCCACACAGAACCGATAAGAATTGTACTTTTCCTTAACCAGCCGAATCTGATTCGTCCACGCACTTGTTGATTTCTCTACCACACCTAAGTCAAGCATTTTGTCCAATTCTACATTGATTTGTTTTTCAATCATCGGAGAAACTGGATACTATCGTGGTTTAATTGGGGGAGATGAAGTATTAAAACTATGCTTCCCGGACCTAGCACAACCAAAATGTCAGTAGTGGACCGAAGGTGTTTATCGATCAGATTTCAACTGCTTTTTCTGCTCATTGAGTCAACTCACTATGTTGTTGTATGGATCTTGAAGGAGACACAACCGCGTCCAAAACAGGAGCGTCTGAGAAATGAAATTCTCTTTTGAATATGTCTGGTACAATAGTAGTGGCCTTCCAGAAGTCAACACCTAAAATTAACGAATGGGGTACTTCGGGTACGACTGACACATTGAGGGTGACTATTTTTCCACACAAACCAAGCGATACTGAAACCGTACCATCACTGGCTACAGAATCTTCATTTACCACATGGCGTGTTGAACCTTGTTTCTTTTATTCGGCACCAACTTCAGTAAAGATAGCGCCTTCCATCAAGCACTGCCTGAAATTGTAAAGGTAGCACCAGAATCCAGCAAGCCTTGGAGCTCTATTCCCAAAATATAAATATCAACATAGGGTGGTTTATCACTCAACCCTTGTCCTAAAACATAATCTAAGATGGCTTAATGCCGATCGCATAAAAGATTCCTAGAATCCATTATATTTTAAAAAGGTCGAGCCGAATTAACATAGGTGCGTGAAGCAAAACTACTCTTTATTGCCTCACCACTTAGTTTTTTGGATTATTTATAGAGCAACCAGGACGCACCGTGATGTACTTTTTACCACCGCGGAAACAGTCTCTAACCATATGCACAAACTGTGCACATCTCCAACACTTACCTCCTTGTCCAGAGGAAGTTCTCCTAGCCTGGGGACTAGCTTTCCTTAGTATCAAAAAATACCGCTACATATGCCAAATCAGGTTCGAGTTCGGAACGTCGACGAGATGGAGGTATAAAAGAGTCGACAGAGTCCTAAGTCTTTTAAATTTTTCGACACAGCACGATCACTTCTTGAATGGACGTGATCATGACCAAACCTAATTGTGTTTGATAAAACGGTAAAATGTTACCAATCAAAATGCGTTATTGAGTCTTTTCTGGCAGTGGTTCGCTTAAGCGACTAAAAAAATTCCACATAACAGCAACATAAATGCCAATACTCTCATTTTGTCCTTTGATTCTTGACTTGATCTCATCCAAGAGCTTGTCGTCATAATTGGAAGGAAGAAATTATTCTTTGAGGGCCTTAACTAAGCTAGGCCAATTGTCAACTTCAGAAGGGATCGCTCTAAACCATACGAGTTTCTTGTCGCTAAATAAATCGATAACCTGTACAAACAATTAGTCAACCGTAACACTTTCAATTCTTCTACTTGTTCTAAGAAACTGTTTATAGAGACATTTTTATTTCCTGAATAATGTAAATTCCAGTTCACCACGGGGGTAGCTTTCTCAACAACGCATGGCATCATCTTCGCCTCAACTGCACTGTTTATACTGGTTGGGTTAGCCTGCGAAAAAGAAGGTTTGAGAAAACTAACGTCCGCTTCCACCTCAGGTTCAATCTTTTCAGCCTTGTTCTGTAGGTCTTCTAGTTCTGATAAGTTCACTTGAGGAACAAGACTATACGAAAGTTCCTGGAATTTGTTTATCACGGCAGTTAACCTTACCATAAAGTCAGCTTTTGACAATCTCTCCAAAGCAGACGTCGGGTTCGAATGTGAAATTCGAAGACGCAAAACGGCTAATAAAATTTCGATTTCAGATAATTGAGACTGAGGTATATCCTCTTTGGAAATGGTGGTAATTGCTTCCGAATCCTCAGCAAAAATAAACGGATACTCCGTTGACGCAGGAACAACCAATTTTTTTAAAAGAACCTCTTGTAGACGCTTTATCAGCGTGAATAAGTCGCCTTCAATTGATAAATTACGTCTACGCAATTTGTATTGGATTTGTGGCAATGTCATTAAGGCAATCTGCAACATGTAACCTATGATCACAGTCTCTCTTATTTATAATGATTAATAACCAAGTGTTAAATTCAAAATAAAGTACAACGACTAACTTTGAAGCAAATAATGTTCCAAAACTGTTTCGAAAATTCCGGTTAATTGTACTAACTAATATGCAAGACTTTAGATAAAGATAACTAACGTAATTCTTCACCAAGAATAGAATTTAACTCTAATGACGTTCTATAGAAGCTCAAATCGATTCGCTAGCACCCGATATTTGAAGAAGGCGCTAAAAAATATTCCACTAACTATATAGTACCCTGTATGTAAAAATAACCTGTGTTCAAGAAACAAAATTCCGTCACTCAAAATGACAACTTAACTGACAATAGAACTTTCAACAAACGTCAATATTAAAATCACCAACCTACGAATTAATAAATTACTAGGAAAAAATGAATTTTTCCAAACGTCAATATTAAAATGACAAACTTAATTGAAAGATGAAATTATCCCCAAACGTCAAAATTATTGCTCTGAAATGGTAATCTCGTGACGGACTCACGTTATGGTATCAAATTAAACTCTAGTTTAACGCTACAGTGGTGATTTACAAATATGTAAACGTATAAAAAACATGGAAACGTCAACATTAATAAACGTATCGAACTGTTACGATGGTAGTTTCGAAGCCCCGCGTTGGGTGCCAATTATATTATTGTCAGGCGCATTAGACGTTACGCCGCACAACGATACTAATGTCCCACCAGCTTCTCGGAGGAGGGAGGGTTCCAGATAAATTGCATCAGCACTGTTCGCGCTCTTAGGGAAACGCTAGAAACGCGAACAAGGATTCGAAATATAGGGGGGAGGCAACTGTTCCTGGTGGGCCGTATACTGAAAAGAACTATTCCTCAGAACAGGGAAAAACGGTTCCGTGAGCTATAACTATGTTGCCCCGGGGTTGCCTCTTACCAGGGCCCCAAATAATAATACAAATTAAGACCGTGGCTAAAGGGGAAGATACCTTAACTAACACATATCCCCTGAAATACAAAGTATTAACTATTAACTGATTCTAAGTTCAAAATGAAAGTTTAGTTGAGTAATACGTTATATCTATTGCTGAAGAAATAGCTTATTTAGCATATACACAAAAAAACAACAGGATATAAAAGTTTACTCCGTCTCTTGAATGTGGCATAATTCAAGAGGTGCGGGGAAAACTAATCAATCTACTATACACTAAAATTAGGGTTTCAATATACTAGATACAATCAACGCAGATACGCGTCCATAAGCAGAGACAGGGGGTATGTATTAATAGGCGCCTCTCGCAACGAGAAGGTTTAAGCTGAGTTGGCAGCCGGGACGTCAAATTAAATTGGATTCTCGCCGATATGCATTGATATTTCGCTTACGCCCTTCACGGACAAACAATAGGGAAGCAAAAGAACAATATTATAAAAGGTACCTTAGTCTTATTCGTCACTTCGCTGGGCTTCTCGATTACTCTCATCCAGAATCGCCAATCGTGATTTATGTATGGATTCCTGCACCCACAGAGGGACCTAACGTGTCCAATGAAGCTGCAACCGGGATGGAAAAGGCAAGTTAATCCCCATAGATACACTATTAAATCTCTCAGGCCGGGTATTCCGACATACTTCATTTGCGGAGTTCTTACATACACCCGAACACTTCAATCAAAGAAACTGCGCATACGACCGATTCTTTCAAGTACAAACTACGCGTGTATTAACTTCCACGCGGGAGGTAGGTCTCGAGACAAGTTATTACCAATTATACACCGACGAAATCCACCAGATGTGACAAATCGCCTCAACTGTCATTTTAATTTCGATTACATATTTTTTATAAAAACGCATCTCTCGTGTTTTATCCGACAAGAAACTCTCCTTATTTATTATTTTTCGTTATCTTGCCAACCACGCCGATACTCAGAATATACGGCGGCAAATTAAAACAAAATTGTTTATTAGTCGTAAAACGCCAACAAAATCTGACAATTTACTCTAAAAGGATACGGATTTTTATAGTTACAAGTTGTTAGGTATAGAAATTAAAAATTTTGAATGAACACATGATAGAGTTATAACCTAAAATATTTAACCCGCCGGTAGTCGGGTAACTGAAAATTACACAAACAATCGAGTGGTGTCTCACAGATCCATTTTTGTAAATGAGCCTACAAACTCTTTAAACAAAAGAACCTATCTGTGTAATATATTGTAAACAAAGATATGTAATATTTAAAGCAAAAATAGAAGAAAACAACATAATGTGGTAGAATTGAATATCTTACCTTTTATTTTTGTACATGACTGTGCATTTCCCTTTGGTTTTGTTACGTTTATTGTTATTTAGAAATTCTTTCTGGTCTACATTCCAAATTATTGTATTTTTAAATTCATTAAATTCTCTAAGTCCGTTCTTGTATTATTATTGTCAGGGAATATAAATTCCGTTTACCTCTAGAAAACACATTTCACCTTGACGGATTTAATTTTGTATGATTTCATGCAAATTTACATTTTAAATCATTTAATTTCATTTTTGTTCATAAAGAAGGCGTTGTGATGCTCATCTTCACATTAAATGCTACCATTGAATTTTCTCGCGCAGGCGTAGATTTTGGAGCGTAAGGGATGCCGGTCGTCGCCATTTTTGGAGAAGGAAGAAGGTGTAATATTTCACGAGCTTTATCCATGTCTATTTAATGGCAGGTGTTAGATTAAATAAAGTTCTTTATAGAATAATGTTACATATTAGTATGCTACGTTAATTTGTATAATAATTTTTGGAAAGCCCGTTTTAGTTTGTTTGGATTTTCGATCGTTAATATCGAAGCTAAGGTGGGTTCTTTTTCCTTTGTGGAAGGCGCTCATGGTTTCATCTGGTGATAGCCTTCGGCTGTAAAGTTAATTACATTCCATATATTTTGTGAAAGCGTTTCTAAGAATCTGAAGGAGGGATGCTGCAAAGACCTTGGTAAATTTCCATCGGCAAAATTGAAGGCATCAAAAGCTACTGGCTATCGGCGCCTGCTTAGTTTGGGTTACACAGTATAGTTAATGAGAATTTAATTTAGTATTTAATGGAAATCCTTACGATAAAACTATTTAGTGTGTTGATAGATTTTCTTGTTGATTTTTTGGTAAATTAAAAATATAATTTCGTATTTAAGCACCAGTTTAGAATTTTATAGTTAAGAACTTACTAACATTCGTTTAAGATTTTTTTATGATTACTTGTAATTATATCTATTAAATTTTTTTATTATCTGAAATATTTTATTTTTATTTGGCGTAAATGACGTGCGAATTCCACTATTTCAGAACCATCCCTGAAGAAAGATCTATATGTTCTACGATTTAGTTTAGTTCGGGCAGCTGATAACAAAAAACATTTTCTAATTCCTATGTCAATTAGGAACCTAAATAATTATTGGCAATGAAGAAAACTCATTATAAATGTTCATTAAAATAGAAACACAGATTTTTAGCGTCTTCGAAATAATTTGTAAAAAAAATTAATACTAGGGTTTAGTATAAAAACAATCGTTACGTATTGATTGAATATACTCTAAATATAACCACGTTATGACATTTGCTGCAAAAATATTGGATTTTGCGATTTCGACAATATGCGCAACGTCACTTTTCATTCTCTTGCCTAACATCTTTTTTTTATGTGAGGATCATTAATTTGGGATACAAACTTGCATTGACCTTTATTAATTAAGAAATAAGAGAAAAATACCTTTAAAACATTAAAGAAATAGCTTGCTGATATTACATAAACTTATTAAAGCGAAAATTTTCATTATATTTTTTAAATTCAGTAGTTCTTAAAAATTTAGTTGACAATTTAAGTTAGAAACTTACGATCGTTTCGAAAAATAAATTCCTTCTTCAGAGTTCATCTTAATTTGTATAAAGTTAAATAGAGCAAAAATTATATTAGGTTAGTATTATAAGTGAGTTTGATGATATGTTTATAAATAAATGCAATACCAAGAATTGTTGTTGGCTATAATCATGTTTTTTAAAAAATAACTTATTTGGTAAAAATTAATTTTATTTTTGATAAGCCAGTGATAAATAATAGAATTAATTTATGTGGGCAAGATCGTTTGATTTTTAATTTTATTTTTTATAAGCCAGTGATAAATAATAAAATTAATTTAAAAAAAATTAATTTTTACGAAATAAGTTATTTTTAAAAAACATGATATAGCCAACAAAAATTCTTGGTGTTTCATTTATTTATAAACATATCATCAAACTCACTTATAATACTAACCTAATAAAATTTTTGTGCTATTTAACATTATACAAATTAAGATGAACTCTGAAGAAGGAATTTATTTTCCGAAATGATGGTAAGTTTTTAACATAAATTATGAACTAAATTTTGAAAAACTACTAAATTTACAAAATATAATGGAAATTTTCGCTTCAATAAATTTATGAAATATCAGCAAGCTATTTCTTTAATGTTCTGAAGGTATTTTCCTCGTATATTTTAATTAATAAAAGTGAATATAGGCTTGTATCCCAAATTAAAATAATATTGAATAAGTACCATAAGTCCAAAATTAAATTACTAATTTGATCTTTTATTAACTTCAATCCAAGATATTTTAAATATAATAGTCTTTCGGTGATTATTTCACCTTCTAAGGCATTACTTTGATGAACAACAAAAGTATTGAATGAAATTTATTATGTTGGTCCATATTCACACACTGGACATAACGAAGTAATCATTGTAATAGTTTAAAAATCAAACGATCTTACCCACATAAATTAATCTTATTTGTTAAAATATCTACGACATATGTGCCACCGGTTAAGGCATTCTCAAGCAGAAATATGAAATTGCTGGGAAAAGGAATAAAATTAAATGTAACAGTACAATGATCACATTTTTAAAGTCTTACCAGCTAATTGTAGAAATATAAAATTAAATGATTAAAAAACAGCATTGATGTATTGTTGAAATAATACTAATTAACAAATTAATTAAAATATAAAAGGTTGTGCAATAATACAAGAGTGTATGAATCTTGTTCGTCAATATGTATTAATGTAGTAAAAAGCTTTTATCACATTTAACATTCGCAAGGAAATATTAAAAATATTTTATTTTTATGACAGATATATAAATATTATAATCAATAATTAGAAAAAACTGGTCGAAAATATTAATTGAAATAAAACAATTAAAACATTAAAGTTAATGAATTAAATATTTTTATTTTATAATAAATAATAATAATATAATAATATATAATAATAATAATAATAATAATAATAATAATATAATAATAATAATAATAATAAATAACAAATAACAAATTTCGAATAGATTAATAAATTGGAGAGGTTAATGAATTATTAATATAAGAAAGAATGAAGAGGAAATTCAAATTTAAGATGTATCATAAATATCAGAAGGGGTTAAATTAATTCAAGAGGTGTAATCTTTAAAGAAATGAATTAAATTCATAATAAAAGTCTGTAATTTCATTTAAACATTTATAATTTTTTGAGTTATTGTGTCTATAAATTTCATAAAATTCTAGCAGGTTTAGAAATGGCTTTTTGGTGCGAGATGTAAGATACCAAGATTATCTTCTGCAATAAACTTATGTGTGGTTGATACAATCTGTTGAGCAAAGGCCGAGTTTTGAACTTTATTGTTGGAGATGTTTCCTTTATATTTAATTAGGTGTATTCTAAAATTCCTTCCAGTTTGTCCTAGGTAGACCGCGTTACAAGTACCACAATTTAATTTGTATACACCGGATTTGTCAAGTTTATTAATAGGGTCTTTATTATTAGTCAATGTTTTTTGAATAGTTGGTGATTTGAACAATACTTTAAATTTATATTTATGTAATATGTTGGCTAATTTTTGGATGAAATTTCCAAAATACGGTAAAGTAATATATTTAAAATTTGTAGTGCTTCTTACGTCTCGCACCAAAAAGCCATTTTCTAAATCTCCTAGAATTTTATGAAATGTATAGACACATCTCCAACAATTATAAATGTGTAAATGAAATTACAGACTTTTATTATGAATTTAAATCATTTCTTCAAAGATTACACCTCTTGAATGAATTTAACCCTTTCTGATATTTGATACCCCTTAAATTTAAATTTCCTCGTCATTCTCCTTCACATTAATAATTATTAACCTCTCCAATTTATTAATCTATTCGAAATTTGTTATTTTGTTCCACTTTTATTTAATTACACTTTATAAGACATTGTCACAACTATTTTTCGAATGTAACCTGTAGTCTGCTTTCACAAACACCAAGTACTTTTTATAAAATAAAAATTTTTTAATTTATTAATTATAATGTTTTAATTATTTTATTCCAATTATTAATTTAGACCAGTTTTTTCTAATTATTGATTATAATATTTATATATTTATCATAAAAATAAAATATTTGTTTTTTTAAATTAGCTAAATATCTTTATAGATATGGTACAATGTATTTTTTCTACTCGTTCATATTGAAGTATGTCATTTACACATCGATTGTAGTGCTTGAAATTTCATTTCAATAGCTAGTGTGGTTGAAATTTACGACAATCATTTGTTATAAATACATGAAATACAAAATAGCATGCCATAATGTATTTATATATAAAAAATCAACGTTACCTTAAAACATAATTGAACTGTCAATGCGTAATTCGTACATGGTGCGCAGTCTAAACAATAAAGCTTTATTTTCAATTTATTTAAAAACTTCGTAAAAAAATAGTATATGCAACGCGTGGAAGATTGCATTTCAACTGCTCGAAAATTTTTCCACTCGCTCGATAGCTACGCCATCTCGCTCGTGAAGATAAACTATCTCACAGTTGAAATGCAACTTCTTCCACTTGTTGCATAATATACTATTTAATATTTCCTTCCGACTATTTAAATGTGTAAAAGCTTTATACTACATCAATACCGTGCTTTCATTTAATCCCGAATCCCATGTGATTAGTAACTTTTTTAAATTTAGGAATATTTGTATTACAAAGTTAAAATTAACCCAAGTTGGCACGTTGAGAAACTAGAAATGTAACTAAACATATGACAAGCATTGTTTGGTTATTGCGCTGTCATACTTGTAATCTGTTTTCTAAGCTTTTAAAATAACATTAAATAAATCAGTTTTTTCCAAAACTAAAATATATGTACAAAATTCTTGTAAAGACGTAAGTTTACTATTTATTAAACAAAACTTAAGTTACCGGTTATTTTTATTACAGTAAAAACGCCATTTACCCAAGAACAGGATGCTTTCACAGGTTTTATATCAATCATCAATCAATCAATTTATTCCAAAAAATCTATTACAGATGTAGGAATGTATAAAAAATAAAATATAAAAATTTACAAACAATTATATAAATAATTAAAACAATTTTTGGTTTAAACTGTGTAACTTTAATTAAAAAATTAAACGTTTCGAAAACTATGTGTTTTCTTTTTCAATAAATTGACAACT
>JAHWXV010052820.1:0-15845 GCA_024586415.1 Phrixothrix hirtus
AAATATACACCTAGTAAACAATTAGGAAGGGTGGGTCTAAGGTTGTCTGATGATCGTAGCGGAACTGATAACGTCGTTTGGATAAATATATATATATACATATTATTAGGTGTGGCACATGTTTGCTAGCATGATTCCACGATACAAAACAAATTGATATCATTATTCAAATAATTAATTAGAAATGAACAAATTAAGATTTCTATTAAGACCTTAGGTAATCCATACTTCGGCACCAGGTACGTCCATAAGGGCTTAATGAATAGCCAACGTTACATCTCCGCCTCAGCACATAATTATCACCGGAAGTCAGCTAAGTACATATTAATAATTAGGACGGAAGGAATAAATCCACGTCTGTCAAGCTAAAAGGAGAGTACACCGAAACGAATTAATTAACAAATAGAGAAAGAGTAACTAGTTCTTACCGTTGTGTCGAAACGTACAACGCCTTTTTTAAACATAGCAATTAAGAGTAAGAAATCTGGCAAATTATACATTTACGCGTTAGCAAAGAGAAGTAACAAGTGTTCTTTCAAGGCGATCCACACACTTTAAAAAACGGACAAAAAGTGCGAGATAAGAACTTGTATTCTATTGCGTTTGAAGTTTTAAAACGAGCTTTATATTTGTAAACCTCGACACCAGATAGCAACACTTACTGGACAAGTAAATTATATGCAACGGGTCCTCTAAATTATTTCAATTAAACACAAATATAACCAAAGGAATTATTTATTAGCATAAATAAAAGTTAAATACCCACAGAAACGAATTTTAACTGTTTAATATGAAAACTTCTATACATATTTAGCATAAAGAAAATTATATACAAATATGTACAGGGCGTACTTAAACAAATATAATATGCAAATGTTAAATGAATATTTACACGTCAGGGTGAGACCGTGACATAATGACCGAACAAAAAAGAAATTGTTTATTACAATTGTAAGGGTGCAAACCATATTTTTAAACAGTGCTTAGCGAAGCGAGTAATATTCTGCTATAAATGTGGAGAACACGATTAAATAAGTCAAATTTGTAGTTGAAGTATATCATGCCAAGATTTAGATATTAAATATAAAAATTTTAAACAAAAGGTTTTTCGATACCCTGATAAATATCCGGCGTGGAAAATTTCAGATGGTTTTCTTTATAAACATGTCAATCCTGGAATTTCTTTTGCTTCTAATATTCAAGAATAAAAATTATTAGTTCCGGTGTCTTTAAGGAAAAATGTAATTAGTACACATTATGATGGGCCTATGGAAGCTCATTTTGAGTTTTTTAAGACCCTTAAATGAATTAAGCTTCAATATTTTTGGTCGAGAATGAGTACTGATTTTCTCAAATTTATAAAAAAAATGTACCATTTGTGGACAATAAAAGTCCCCTACCTCTCTTAACGTGGGTTTGATGGGAGAAGAAAAGAAAGTTAGTTTCCCTTAGCAAATCATTGCACTAGATTTAATAGGCCCTCCAGTGAGATATTCTTAAGGCTATTCCTACCTTTTAGTTGTAACCGACTGTTTCACGATATATACTCGTTTCTTTACGCTTCTACAAGCTGTAGTTTCCGCAATAGTTAGATTAGTGGAAGAAAACGTTTTCCTGGTTTATAGAGTTCCAAAATATGTAATTTGCGATAACCGCACTCAATTTTCCGGTAAATTGCTTAAAAATTTAGCGAATAACTACAAAGTACAAAAGATCTGGTTCACAGCGCGTTACCACAACCAAGCTAATTTTGTTGAATTATACAATCGTACTATTGATATAGCTATACGTTCTCATGTTGGAGATCAACAACGCAGTTGGGCAAAGAATTTATTTCAAATTCAGTACGTTTTTAATTCTTCTGTTCATGAAGTAACTAAGTTTATCCGGCACTTTTTAAGTTTTGCACGTGAAGTTCCGATTTCAGGAAATTATTATGATAAAGTAACTTCCACAAAAGCTTACGAATTACTTCGTGCATACAGAGATCATTACGCAAGTTCGGCAGCAACTCTGATATTTCAGTAGCTTGAAGTAAGTGCTTCACGCTTACTTAGTTTAGTGTTTAATAATTTAGTTTTAGGATCATAAATTTAAAAATTATATGTTCTAGTAGTTAAAATTTTCATTTAAAGGGGTTTAGTATTTAAGTAAAGTCAAATGTCTTGATGAAAGTTTTTGTTAGTTTTGAGTTCTATTTATTAAGATATTTATCCTTTGGGAACCAAATGCAATAGCGCTTTTAGTTTAATTAAAATTTGCAAAATACTGAAATTGCCAATAAAAACTTTTGATGGTTGCTGAACCGTAATATAAATTTCTTTCAGTTTTATTTTAGATTATACAAGTTTATTTTCAAGGTAAATTTTTCGTCTTGAGAAGATTTTCATTTATTCGGCCTTTTAAAGAAATTTCTAGTGGGGTAACGTTTTGCAGATCAAGACGAATTGCAAACGACCGTTATAGAGTACTTCAATCAATTGGACAATCAGTACTACCGCGAAAGGAACTGGTATCGCGCTGAGGCAACTATCTTAATGTTTACGGTCATTATGTTGAAAAATAGTTAAATATATGAGTTTTTGTGGCACTATTGATTATTTTCTGTAAATAAAAATACTTGTAAAATTTTCTCTTGTAGCTTTAATACAGTACTCCCTTCGTAATTTAATTTAAGACATTTTATAGGCTTCATTCGGTAAATATTACAATTACCCATAATAAAATGGTTTCTATGCGCCGTTGTTATTACACGCATTACATCATTTTTCTTTTAACGGTTTCTATTAATATTTCATTAAATTATTCATTATTCATTATATTTCATTATATGTTATAGACTTACAATTTTTTTATTACATCGCATTTTATGTCTGATAATTATTGTTGAATCTTAAAGAAGTTAATATCCTTATTCCTATTGTATTTGTTCAAAACAAATGGTTTGGTTAACTAAGGGTAGTCCTTTATCATAAGAAAGGAGTAAGCAGATTATTTGTTGGCTGTGATCCATAACAAAGAAGTTTAAGCACCAAAATTAAATGTCAGCAAAATTAAAATAACAACAAATAAATCGGCTCACAATGATGAAAATCACAATGTTCTTACTAGGAAAGATTTTCGTGCATTTTTCCTCTCCTTTTAAGTGCACTCCTGTGCTTCTCGCTAGTTTTGCGGCATATAACTAAACTTGCTTTTAGTGCCTACCATATGGTCATTAAGGTATTAGTTGATACATTGTTACATCTAAAGGAATATTTTAAATAGAGAGGATTTATTTTGATTAAGGAAATGGTTTTACTACTAATTATTTTTAAATAATTTGTTCTTTAGGAACAATGTTTTCAAAATTAACAGTATACTAACCTTAGCCAAGAATTATTATTCATAAAGAGAAAATGTGTTAGTGGCTCGATTTGATGTAATGAAATATACTGGGTGATTCAGAACTGCTAATTTATATTCTAAAAATGAACACTATAAATACAAATGAGGTCCTGTACATATCATTTCGTTGTTTTTCGAATATTACTTATAAGCCTGTAAATTTTTTAATCATTATAGTGTAAGTACGAGTTGTAAGCTAGATACTAACGATTTAAATTACTGAAAGTACATTAAATCAGCGCAGTGTTTAAATCAAATTGAATGAATTATATTTAATTTCTATACCAATAAAATACTAATCATGGCTAGGAATTAAATGAATAATTAAAATACATTTTAAAATTATATTTCAGCTCTGCAATCAACTCTTTTTAATTGGTCATAGTCAATATTATAAAATTATAGAAATTTAAATGCATAGTTTAATATTTTTCAGCAAGGAAAATGATATTAAAGAAGAAATGACGAAACAAATACGTAATTGTAATTTTAAAACTATTTGCTTTAACTAAAGGGAACGCTAAGTCTAAGGATGTTATTTGCAGTTAATGCTTTATATATTTTTTGAAGGTTGCAGACGCTTATTACTACTAAGAGAAGACGTATACTAAAGAAAGCGTATGAAGTTAAATTTCTTTCAATAAAGGGCTTAAAGTTATAGTCATCTTGCTGTCTTTGTCAAGTTTCAAGAGATTAATGGTGTTTCAGATTACACAGCCGTATATTATTGTGGGCATTTAGATCCATGAATTTAAATGTATTTAAACATTTCGTTAGGTAGGTGGTAAAAATATCTATTTGCATACATATTATTTTGTTCATGAATTGAAAATATATAATACATAGATTTATATTTTTTAAAACATTATCATTATCTTCGGAATACAATTGAAAGTAGGAAAACCTAACTTCTGTTAATTCTATAAGGTATTTCATTCAGTAATGTTATTTTTGAATTGCCTCGTGTTTATATTATGAGTATTATTATTTAAATGTGCCTTAAAAAGATGAATAAATGATATTTTAATTTAAAGGGTGTCGTAATCACAATTCAGTGAAGAGTTAGGGGTAACTGGTTAGAATTGGTGGAAATATTGAATTTTATATAACAGAAGTGGGCAGTGAACCTCGAATCTTACAAAATACAGTTTATAGAAAAAAATTTCAGTTTCCTTTAAGTACTACCTCTGATGGTTGCATTAAACTATAGGATGTTCTAATCGGTTACATCCAGTGCCTGCACCTACTAGGACATCAGAGGTATTGCTGAACTAAGTAAAACTACGGACAAGGGTTCGAATAATGCGATCATTCCTTTGCTCGTGTGACCAACCGCAACCTTTAACCGCTTTCCTACCCCTATAATCGCATAATACATGATGAAATTACCAAAGCAACCGTATAGCTGCTCTTCTTCCCTTATTTATCATTTTAACCGATTATTCGAAAAGTATTAAAATAACAATGAAATATTTAATACAAAAAATTCTTTTGTGACAATTGTCTTTATTCTCTTTTGTGCAGTTTCTTGAAAAATATATCACCATGACATTTGCAGACAGATACGTGATATTAAAGTTATTTCAGTAGAAAACGAGATGCTTTTACCACTAAGTTTTGACAACTTTACAACTTTAGTGCATTTTTCTTTTTATTATTAAGGATACATTTGGAAATTCAGGTTTTATAGAATTTATGTATATTTCGTTTTAAATTGCTTGGACAATGTAAAGCATATTTTTCGTTCAAGTACGTGAGTAACGTAATACCCTTTGACAAATTTTAACAAAGCTTAAGTGTAATTTAATATACATTACAGTATTCATAGGAATAGAAACTTTATATATCTAAGCATTTCCAAGGTTTGTTGGAAATTAAACGAAATCTTGAAAAGTAGAGGTCGAATGAAATTTGATTAAATGGTTCTAGGTAAAGTTCAATAAACCAGAAAAAGCAAGGTAGATTAAAATATATACAACTTTTTGAGTTTATAGCAAAAAAAGCGCATAATTTGCCAAAGTACTGTTAATATCAGCTTTAGATAATAGATTGTGATTGTTTATTAGTAAAGTTTATACCTGCTGCATTTGTAGCCAGTAAAGAGACATACACAAAAAGTGGACTAAAGTAGCTAAAGGGTATCTTATTAAATATAACCTAATAGAAGATAATATTATACTAAAGAAAATTTACCTTATACAGGGTTATTTAGCTGTAAGAATCGAAACCATGCAATATTTGTATGTCCTACAATTATAAAAAATTAAATCTCATTAGATTTACTAAAATCCCATTTCAATTCCCCTGAAGTTCTGGGATAAGAATGAAAATGTCTTTTATGAAATGCAGGGTCGTTGGCTGGTGATGTGTGCTAAATTTGTTACGCGCAAATTAGGAGAAAGCAGCACTAGCAATCCTATTGATAAAAAAAACACAATAATGATTTTTTATAATTTTCCAACATTTGCGGGAGTCTACTTACATGCCTACATGGGTAAGGTGTGCAATGAAGGAGTGCTTAACTTTCTGTAAAGAAAATGGGAGATCTCAGCTAGAGACGCTTTTATGATTTGTGTTGGGTTCATTGCCGAATCAATTTAAAGGCAAATTACGAGCTCTTCAGTTTTATTTATAAAGGGCGCCAAAACTTGTATCCTCTACAAACTCAGATTTTAAATATGCTGAAATGGCATGATTTCAGCATTTGAATTTACTTTTCTTATGCTAAAGTTTATTTGTTCAATCATGCATTTATTTTACAACAGAAAATAATAACAGCAGAAAAGAAATTTAATAAAGCTTCCTTTACATGCGGTTAAATCTTGCAATCTTGAGATTGTTGTATTATATTTTATATTGAACGTTACATAATACAGAATTACTACTAAGGTTCCCTTTTGTCTTACATCAATCTTAATCTTAATTGCATCGTCTTAATATGTCGCATCCCTCTGCGCATTTACGAATTTAAGGACGTGTGATGTTTGCTATAACATAAATATTCTGAAAGTAACAGTTGAAACTAGAATTATTAGTGTTAAACAAAATAAGACCAAACTTTCTATTTTATTAAGTTCTGTTTAAAAAATCGTTTTGCAGAATTAATTAAAAAAGTTCGTATTACTACTTATAGAATTATTGGGAGTACGTCAACGTTTTTCGCAATAAAATTAATGCACTCCCTCCAAAAAGTTATGAAAGATAAATTTTTAAAATAATCATAAACAAATTTGTACAATATCGGACATTTAACCAGTTCTAGCACTTCTAAATGTCAAATCCTAATAATACGGAACCCCTAAATTGAGCAAGTTAGGAAGGTAAAAAGGAATTTTGTCATCAATTTTGAATTAAATTTTAACAAAAATTCTTACTAATAACAGTTATTGAGTTTTTAATATTCAAAGAGCTATCAACCAACAACTATAACATCAAAACAAAACTTTTTCTAATAATGAAAATATCTTCAAAAATGTTGCCATCTTACTTAACATCCGCACAGTTATCGGTCGTATAGGAAATATTATTCATACAAATAATGCCTAGGTATTATACAGTACTGCATGTAAAATTTACCAGAGTCTCAATTCCCCCAAGAAATGCTTTCAACACTTCTATTTTCTTAAGGCGTTTATAAAACTCATTGTTGTGACCTAATTTACATTGGAGTACGTGGGGGTTCCATCCGTAGCCGTACTACAAAACACGAAAGTAGCTTTAGAAAAAATAGCTTTCTAAGGTTCCCATTTCTGAGCATCACTATTTTTCCGATCCTTTTCAAACGTTGTTTCTTTTTTGGAACGAAAGTCCGCGAAGGTATTGATACAATCTAACATTCCTATAACATAAGCGATAGCAACCTTGGAATTTCCCCTCTCTGGCGTTCACTCACTGAAAATGCGATGTTAAGAAATGGTATACAATCGCCCATAAATAGGCTATTGCGTAGTCGTGCCTTATTTAATTGATTTACTATCAATGTTGGGTCAGACGAGCGGTATGTTTTTTATCTAGGTGGCAACGGTCACACAATAACAGTATTCGGTAGCTTGAGATTTTAGTGACACTTTGGCTTTTACCTGAAGGCTTAACTTAGGTACTTACAATTCTTTTGTCTTTCTCAAGCAAATACGACAATGTCAATTTCAAAATGAATCTATTTAAATTGGATAATAATTTGAAAGTTAATTGTACAATAAAGAAAAATAAAGCATTAAATAAAATTAATGTTAAATTTGGTTTAAAATATTAAACTATTATGGATGCGATCGATTTCTATAAAATTTATAAATATTGAAGTATTTCGTTAACACTTATTCTACTATGAACTGAATTATTTATGTGTAGCTTAAATGAAGGTTTCCTACCTGCGTTTATTGAAGCTATGAAAATAAATATTTACAACCTTTGTTTAAGCTAACTTAATTATGTTTCTATTAATAAATAAATTTCAAATGAATGTCCTTTAAACTTAACTGGTTTACTAATTAAGCACCCTCGGTTCGCGTTCGCGGTTTATGATAAGTACTCGAGAACTAACCTTTTCGTTGTTTTCAGCCTAATTTTTTCAGGTTATTCGGATGCCCACTCTAAATTTGTTACAATACTCGGTGTAGTTTTATTAATTACTTTGAATTAAGTACTTTACGCATTCCTCAACTCGTGGTAATGCAATTGTAATTGTTTTACTGCAATGCATTTGCAGGGACTGTACTGATGAACCAATTCATTGATCGATGCATTATAAATATTTATGGTAGATCAGAAAAAGACCTGGTTTTTACTTGAGTTTGAGTTTATATAACTTTTGAGAATTTTTATAGTCCAATGGGATTGTTGGTTATTTGAATATTAGTCAATGTCTTTGAATTAAAGCTCGTTTCTCGGTTCTCACGTAGGCCGTTTTAAATTTATACGTACGTGTCTTTTTGTGAGTTTCGGGTTTTATCTACTACTTTATATGTCTTTGCGGCAAGTTTGCTAAATTTTCCGCTTCTTTAAATTATACTGTCAAAAGCGATGGTCACATAAATTTATACTACCTGTCCATTTTTTGCTTTTAACAAATCTGCCGCCACTTAGTAATCCTACAGCTTATTCTAAAAGGTTAAGATTAAATTTATATTTGGTTAAAACACATTATCGATGTCTAAGAATTTTATATACAATTTTATTTAATTCTTAGGCATGTTGATTTGAATTATAATTTTGTATATTGATGGAATCAACAAGGCCAATCAGCAGCAAACAGTTTAACCTATATTCCTATAGATACCTTTATCCGATTTCGATTTCCCTATTTCTTGAAGTTTCACCTTCGACTTGGTTGACAACACTAAACAGGTGTGCATGATATGGATTCGAATCCGTTAATATTTACCTACAGACTTTATCATTTGGTTACTGTGGCGTCCAACTCTTCACAAAATTAACTAATAATGAACAAACATTGTTTCTATTTCAATTTTTCCGAAAATATTAGAGAAGTAAATTTTGTTCCTCTGTTCAGTAATGGTTTATGCATATAAAATTATTGAAATTCCGGAAGGAGACGTCATAACCTCTCCTTGTGCGTTTGTGTTTTACATACAAAATCAAGTGGATATAAAGATTTGCTCCCCTATTTATATAATTAAAAAATCTCTAACATGCTGGCTCAGTTTTAGTGTTACTATAATAATTTTCCTAGAAGTGGGAAAACACGTTTCAACAATGAAGAGCTGTATTGGCAATGGTTTTGGTAAGTTACTGACTAATAACCTTTCATGGTATTAAACGTAGGATAAATAACCCTATGAAAATAAATTTTCTACCTCTATATTATATCAGTAGTTTTATTCAGTTTTTAAATAAGGTATCATACTACTTTAAAATACTGTGCAGGAATGTTCTCGCTGTAGACATAAAAGTTATAAACACAAGTGATGACTTCTAACGGATATTTCAACTACTATAAGATATTTAATAAAATATCAATATTTTTATGAATTGACAATTCTCGTAAACATTATAATAATTATTAGTATACTACATTATATAGAATAATAATCTATATGGAGAAACTAGTATTTTGATGTAGAAAATTGCGATTAAGTTGATATTTATAAAATGAACAAATTAAATTTTCATTGTTAGTCTTGATTGTATGATAATGGTAATTAAAGATTCGACGGTTTGTTGAAAACTATACAGTTCCAAAATTTTTGTACAAAAAAAATTTCTAGTAGAAAAAGCATAATTTTCCGCGCGCTTAGATCCGACACTCTCCCTTACGGCTTGCGTAATAAACTTCGACTTGTGCAGGATATGTCTTCTGCTACACTTATTGCAGAATGTACTATTATTTGAGAAACTAACACACGTGATTATAATAACTATAAACTGTTGTAAGGTACAAAACCTTGAAATGAAATTAAGTTGAAAATTAAATCATTAGGGCTATATTTAAATTAGCCGTTAGAATATATCCTAATCTTCTGCCTGATCTGAGTACAGATCTGAAGGACCGGTGTTCGATTTCTAGCTAACTTTAAATTTTTCTTTTATGTACTTATGCCAATTTAAAAAATTTTTAGTAACAAATATTATTAAGTTTTGCCCCTTTCATGTAGTTAAAGTTCGCATTTTCGCTCATTCATTTAATTTCTATTAATAATTAGTTAATTCTGAGTATTTATACACCCACTACGGATCTAGGTGTGAATCTTGATTTAGTATCGGCTCTCCTTAGTTAGTTGCTAATTTGTCCAGATTATAACATTGTTACATTAAAAATATTAAGTATATATAAGAAAATTCAATTCAAGGGCTCTTTAGTTAATATTAGTTTGTTGTCTTATATCAAAATCGAACCAAAATTATCCTTAATGTAACATACTTTCTAATTTTTTATACAGTTTCTGCACTCTTAGATAATCCTTGGAGTTTTGGAAGCTTTCCTCTAAAAATTACCTATTTCTAAACAATAATACATTTCCTATACTACTATTAAAATGATAAGTATTGGCGGTTAACTTTCATTCCTTGTATTTCAGAAATTAATAAACTGAGTTCGATAAAGCTAAGTTTATTTTGATAACAGTTAAGTTTTATATAATTATACGGAATTTCAAAATTTTGTAACGTTGAATTCGCTAGTTAATGTAAAATATGTTCTAAAAAATGTGGTTTTCATTGATATTTTTAAGAATGTCGAACTTGAAAAATTAATTTAACAGGAACTATTCACCCAAAGCGGCTTATACTTCGATATATAATTGACTGGATACTATTATTTAGTTTAACAAATTATAATGTTATTGGGTTATTAATAACAAAATTAATCAATAATCAATACTTGCGAACGACTCTATTTCGCTCATTTGAAGAGATATTCAGAGTATTCTTTCTACTCATTATACAGGTAGAGAAATTAAGATGTAAGAAGAAAAGATCTACTTAAAATAAACATTGTGAAGGCCAGTAGAGATAAAAAAATTTATGCGAAAAAGCGCCCGGGAAACATTCCGCGAGGGGAAAAGCGGAGCGTAAACCAAAGTGTCACTGTGGGCAGATAATGCGTTTCAATGATCCAGAGACTCCTATTGCTCAGAAGCGGCACACTAATAAAACTGTTAAGAAATCCTACCTGCATGTAGTTATCTATTTCTAACTAATTATACACACAAAGTATAACAAACATTTATTTATAACATATGTATAAGTTTTTACAATTTATAGTCAAGCGTTTTAAAAAATACAGTAAAAGGTACAATACTTCGGTTTGATTCTTTATCAAGACTGTAATATAAACATTAAGCATTATTTATATTTAATTGTAACATTGTGAGACCGTAGCCCAACCCACGGAAGGTTAATAAATAATAAGTGTTACACTCCGTTAGCGTTTAGATACAAACATTTTCTTCGCCGTCTTCATTGATTTCGGTGTCAATAGTTTCACCATGTCTTTCATCAGTATTACCCTCATCTTGCACATTAATGATTAATGGTGCTGTGGAGATATCAATGGTATTTTTCTTCAACCTATACTTTTCTTCAATTTCCATAGCATGACTAACACAATTAGCCCCAATCCTTTTTGGTGTATTTTGTATGGTTGATTGACAATGTTCCAAAGCATCTTTTATTTTAAAAGTCGTGTTGATTTCTCAACCTTATTTTTGACACACGCTCAAACCAATTCTATTGGATTAAATTCACAGTGGGCCACTGGAAGCCACACAAGCTTCACATTTTCTCTTGTACATCCTTGACAATTTTATGCAACAAATATTGTTTCGGAAAACTGTATGTGCGGGTTAGTTCCATCAGTGCAGGTCTCGTTAATTTGTTAAAATTAATAATTCCTTCGGGCAAAGGTACTTTTCTGTTTATTAACTATTCTATTATCATTAATTTGCTGTCCTCCATGATATTGTAGGATTGTGAAAGTCTATAACTAACATTGTACGATAAGGAGCTTGATCAAGGACAATTACTGATTTCGCGGGAATCACAGTTAGTACATGCCTGAGCCATTCTTCATGCTGTTTATTCATTTCATCAAGGTAATCGTCTGGCCCTTTTTTACCAATGAAGAATTTCAAACAACCTGGTAACAATCCATTTACGTTACCTATAACTAGAATAATAACTCTTTGTCCTTCCCCAGGCGGACGTTTGATGCCACCTCTGTACCCATTAACTTCTTGAATGGTTTCCCTGTAATTATCAAAGCTATTAAGAATTTCTGGTGTAACAATTTCTACCTAGCCAAATTTTTTAGAGTGATTTGCGCCGCACCATGTTTCATCAGTATAAAATGTATTTCAACCTACGTTTCTGTACCTTTTGATAGTGGACAAGTAGTCCGCTCGTTGAGCAGCTATACTGTCCTTCTCCATAAGCATCAGTTTACTTTCTAGTTTTTTATAGATAAAGTTCATTTCTATTACCCAGTTGTTTAGCGTAGAAGTACAAACTTGGGAAAAGTCAGGATTATCATCTTTCATCCTATGATTCAATTCCTTTATAGTTGGAAATTATTTTTCCATATAAAAAAGGAATATTTGTCTTCATATAATACCTTTCATGAAATTATCAATTTCTATCTTATGCCTACCACTCTTTTGGGTTTAGCTGCTGTAATAGTACCAGAAACTCTTTATACATGTGAAATCCTTTCAACACTGCGTGTGCTAATTTCCAAACATTCCGCTGTACGCTTTGTTACTTATTGAAGATTAATATTATTTATGCCAAGTCTTTTTTCCATTTCGAAATACTCTTTAATTTTCAATACAACTTTGTTAAATTGTGCGGACATATCTTGAGACATTTTCTTTGAATTTTAGAAAAAGTAACACTTCAACTTTACAATACACTGTGTATCATTATGAGGTTTTGCTTAAAATTTGATTTCTTTTATAAAAAAAACCTAAATCGTTATCACAAGGTCCTTGTGTGGGTTTCCTGTATCAATATCTATTAATTTGAAAAATATTTATCAATAAAATGGGTTGGTATTATTCAAACCATCATTATTACGCAAAAAATAATTTCTTATAACAGAAACATGTTTGCCGCTTACCTCTGAATGACGTTCAATGCGGTTAGCTACGAATTAACACATCGACAGCAGTTATTTACATCTTTTTCAAAATCGTTCACTTTCAATTGTAAGACAACTTTTAATAATTTGTTAAAACCAATTAACTTTTGTTGTTCAAATTGTAATCTTATAAAAAAGGAAACTTTCAATTTCTATTATAAACAACGGATTGCGGCGAATTTACCTTTTTTGTAAAAAATAGAGAAAAAACAAGTACTTCGTAAAGTGTAATATACACCGTGTCCTTTTCAAGGTTTGTCAAATTTTGTTCACCAATGACAAAGTTATAAACTTTTTAAAATGAGCATTCTGTGAACACGCAAATTATTGCACTTTTTTGTAAGAATTTATAACATTTACGAAATGGCTTAAGATAACAAAACAAAACTTCTCAGTTATAATAAGAATTGATCTGTTGAGAATTATTTGAAAGTGAATCGCCAAAACTTATTATTTTAATAGCAATAAATTATTAATTAGTAATTATTGATTATTAATTCACAAGCTAACAAAATTTTTTCGATGTTGCCAATTAAAGGAGCTTATATTTCCCTATCAAATATATTTTAATTTAATGTTATTAACTACTCGTGAAATGGTATTATGGTTTTATATTATATACTAAAGAGTTTTCTACTAATCGCACATCAGTATCGTTAAATGATACTGGAAAATTTTCCATTACGGCCTCATCACAATGACTAAACTGTAATTAAGAGAGTCACTTTACAGGATGTAGGGAGTTGGGTGTCGATTATGAAACAATGTAGTGTATATGGAAAATGTTTCAAATAGTGTTAATTTGTAATATGTATTATATATTTATATTCATGTTGAAATGTATATCTTGCATGTATGTTGGATGATTATTTGCATTTGGTTTTATATTCAAATTTTTTAGGATATTGAAATTTGGCAGTTGTAGGGATAACCCTATCAATACGTACTGAAGTTTAGCATTTATATTGTTTAATTTGGTCAATTAGGGTTCAGAGTTTATATTAGGATCAGTCCTGGGACGATGGATCGTTGTATTAAGTGAATTAGACTTTTTAGGAAGAAACCTGTATAGTGTTTTATCTTAGGTATATGTCCTTTGCTACGATAGAAAGTTTTTGGATTGGTAGGTTTGGTACCAGTATGCCATGTTGGTTTTGGATAATTTGTAATTTGGCCTTATTTAGTAGTAAATTTCTTTGTGTATATATTTGATCACAGGTAATTTCACAATGAAACATTATATGTCTAATATAAATTAATGAAATCAAAAAGAGAAAAGGCATAAATACCGAAAAGTTTTCCTCGGCGGGGACTTGAGCTCAGAATCTTCGGATTAATGCTTCAACCACTACACTACCAAGGACAATATACCGGTCTATTCAAAATGTTTCTATAAATGTGCCACTTTTGCAACAGGATGGTATATGGTCATTAGTAGTGTAATGGTTAATACGTTGGTGTATCAATCCAAAGACCCTGGATTCAAATCTCGGCCGATGAACATTTTTCGGTATTTGTGCTTTTTCCGATTTTGATTATTTCATTAATTTATATTAATTCTTGCTGCTGAATCTTAGTAGTTTTGAGCCGTATATTTCATAACTTGAATTGTACAAAACTTCTTCCAATATTATATTTCTAACAGTCCACAGTTACGCAAGCATTTGTTACATCAGCTAGCTATGTTTGGTTATGTAGGATGAGCATTGTATCCAGTCAGATAGCGTATAGCCCCTGGAAGAGTAAAACCATCTATTAAGTGGGCTAAATATGACACTTTGTATTGAACAGAAGCTCATAGTACTCTTTGTTGATTACTTCCATTCTCTCTGCCATATTTGTATGATAAGATCTGTTATGACATATATAGTCAAGATGCTTTCTCCTAGTATACCATAAACTTTCCCTTGAGCGCCTTTTTTATGCGACTACCAGGCTTCTGCCGTCTTTATCTGCACGTGGGCGGGAGTACACCCATAATTACTAAAAGGAAATCTATTGACGTATTGCCAAAAGCCCTCATTATTCTGAGTATTTTTTTGCTTTGCGTCTATGGGATCTAGTTCCTGTTTGATCCAAATTTTGTTCGATATTCCTGGATACTAGCAGCATACATTATAATAGCAATTCGTACGCTGTTTAGGTGTAGGCTGGCACTGTGGAGGGGGATACTATATTTTATCTGCGCTATTCTGGCTATTTTTTGAAATATACTTGTCCCTCTCTAGCATAGGGCGTTTATATGCTATATAAAGTTTTGTTTCTCGTCCATAGTAAACCCATGGGTATTTGGTGATCTTGGCTCTGGAGATTTTTTAAGTGTTGAGTTTGACCACTGGGTCCATCTGAAGTGTTCTACTCACTAAGGTGTAGGTTTTTTTTCTGGTGATATTTGGAGTTTGATGTCCAAGCACCAATTTTGAATCATTGTCTATACTGTGTTCGTTATTTGTTCTAGTTTCCTCCTATAATTGACTTCTAAGAGGATAGCTGCGTCGTCAGCATATGCTATTACGTCAAGTGCTGTGTCGTTCACTTCTAGCGCTAGGAGCAGGTCCAAAAACTATTTTCTGCTATCAGTCTGTAGGCGTCGGTAGCCTAGTTTGTTAAAGTGTGTTTCATGTAAGCACAAGATCCTGAGTTCGAGCCGCAGCCGATGTAGAATATTTTTAATATGTATTAAAATACTTGTCAAAAAAATTTACATTGAAATAGTTATCTCAAATAGATGAATTTAAAAAATATTAACTTCATATATATATATAAATTATATTAAAAATTAGCAATTGCTAAAAATAATCTTTGAATATATAATCATGCTAGGTTATCGGTGTGAAACTTGCAAATCACGCAGGCTCATCAATTA
>JAHWXV010052850.1:0-11466 GCA_024586415.1 Phrixothrix hirtus
ATATATATATATATATATATATATATATATATATATATATATATGCCTAAAAATATTAACTTCTTATATGTCACTTTATAAGTAAGTAGTTACAAGTATATCTTTATTTCTACAGTAACAATGGATAAGTTCGGTTGTTACCATCAACAACGTTAGAAAGTAAGAAATATCAGAGGGGTCTAGGTATTGGTTTCAAAATTACTGATGATGTTAATTTTACTTTAGAAGATGATAAACTGACCGACGTTGCCGACTCAACCCTTTCAACGCACGTTGTTTTTAAGAAACATGTAAATCAAATTGTAGAAACAATAGCAAACGATATAAAAATAAACACTGAAGCTATTTATGATCACATCAACAGCAAAAGAAAGGGTAAAAATATACAATACAACAGGAAATATTGAAGGTATACAACTACGTTGATGATAAAACTTATAAATACGTTCTTAAGGAAGATTTAGATAAAGTATACATTTATATTGATAAAGTTAAACGAAACCACAACTTGAAGTTATAATCTTTAAAAGACAGATAGTAAAAGAATTAGACAAACCTGTTAGAAAAAATTTCCAAAGAAAGACGTACAATAGTCAAAGGGTTCGACGGCTTGTGGCAAGCTGATTAAGTGAATTCTAGACATATGCTAAAACTAATATGGGTTACAAGTATATTTTGATTGTAATTGATTACTTCTCGGACACGAGCTTTAAAATTAAGATATAGTGAAGATGTTGCTAAAGCAATGACTTGTGTTTTAAAAGGCAGCGATAAATGTAAATTTCACAATTTACAAAGACACAATTGGAAATAATTTTATAATCGTAACTTCACAAATTTAATGAAGACCTACAACATAAACCATTATTTTACGTAC
This sequence comes from Phrixothrix hirtus, assembly GCA_024586415.1. Taxonomy (NCBI): domain Eukaryota; kingdom Metazoa; phylum Arthropoda; class Insecta; order Coleoptera; family Phengodidae; genus Phrixothrix; species Phrixothrix hirtus. Next base: position 878 of record JAHWXV010052850.1, read on the forward strand.
AGCGTAAAGAAAGCAATAATTGCAGAACGTGCAATTAGGACGATTAAACAAGATTTGCACAAAGCATTTAGTTTTTAAGGACACTATCGATGGATTGACATATTGACTGATATAACATGGAACTATAATAATCGTTAACATCGAGCGATTGGTATGAAGCCTATTAATGTAACTTCTAAATTAGTAGAAGATGTGGTTAGAATGAGCAAATTTAAAAGTGTATTTGATTAGGGTATACATCAAATTGGTCTAGTGAACTATTTAAAATAAAATAAGTATAAATAATGAATCCTGTAACTTTTCTGTTAAACGATATATAGAACAAACCTATTCTTGGATGCTACTACGAACTGCAGAAAACTGCACATGAAGACATTTATCTAGTTGAAAATGTTTTGAAACATAAAGAAAAGCGAGGAATGTAAAATGGGTAGGCTTCCTATACCTACCTGGGAAGCTGCACCGTCTTTACTTACCTAGTGTTAAGCTCTGATATGTATTATAGTTAAATAAAATAAAAACAATTTAGGTAAAAATTATTTTATTACAATTGTACATCATTATCATAATCGTAATTACAATTATTAAGATTAACATACCTTGATACATTAAAAAAGATGATAATTCGGGTAAAAAACTTTTTAAATCTATTTCAACCAGTTTTGTGATAAATTATTCTCTGGAAACTTTCTCTTCAAGGTACCCTTCGCGTAATGCTTTTCCTTTATCATATTAAGTTTGATTACAAGGTTATTACTCATAATGATTTTACTACAAAAATTCGAAAAACTTATGTAATGACAGGTTCCATATCGACCGCTCCATTTAGAAACTAATTTAATAATTCTATATTTCCGAACGTTTTCAATAGTTTTTCCAAATATTGCGTTATTCATCACTTTATAAAGATTCTTCGGAAAATCGTTTGTAGCTACATTAATATCTAAATTCCTTCTTAGCCAACAGGATTGCTTAAATTGTATTACTCTTGCAACAACAGCAAGTTTAAACCCTGCAGCCAAACATTGTTTAAGATTATTGTAACGAGTTATATACCGTTTTTTATTATGCAAAGTTGTCATTAATTCAGGTACTTTAAATTTTGGTGGGTTTTTGTGTACAGAAGAAAATAGGAGGCCGTTATGTAGGTTATGCAACTCCCTAAGTTAATGTAGGGTAACTTCCAATACATATTCAGTTTGTGAATATATAGGTGTGTATGTAATATCTAAAGCTTTTTTTTTCTTCTAATCTATTTAAAATAATCTATAGCTAAAGGCTTAGTCATTGATAGAGCATATAGATTGTTTGCGTCATAGGGGCACAGATATTTAGAAGGATTGAAGAATTATAGTTTTTTAAGTATTTATTGTTGGCCTTACTATATCGTTACAGCATTAACTGATACCACATCTAACTCCCCGTTCGAAGAAAATCAACGTGTCCACATCACCAAGCAATGAAAACTTCACTTTTGTGTACTTTAGTATAGCGTCCCATGCGAATCTTGGAATTATATAATAATGACCGCAGTTCAAGTCATATGTACTTTAACAGTTGTTTCGAAATTGCTGAAATACGTCTGGTAAAAGTAATATATTAGTATTTAATTAAAGGTCAGAATAATTACCTAGATTAGAAATGTTGAATGTATTTCACACATTTCGTGTGTGTAATTAATCTTAGACACATGTTTGCTAATTAAATTATTGTAAAAGCTTGCCCTAGGGGGAAGTTGTGTTTATCCAGATAGTTATAAGGGCAAACACATTTTCTAGTTAATAATTGTAGACCTTCTTTGCTTAAATTTGGATTCTGTTCTTTTAAAGGTTTAAAATCTTCATTAAGTAAAGAAATAAGGCACATTAAAGTTGTAAACGGATTTAATAAGTTAAAGAAGATCATGTACCTAAGAATAAACCAAGAGAAACTAAATTGACAATAATAACTTACGAACTGCTTATATTACGTAAACAGGGTTGCGTCGTTTCTAAGACTACTCTGCACAAAAACTTCTAAACAACACCTGTATCTCTAAGCAAAAATAATTACCAATGATTTTGCAGGACAATGATCAATCACTTGGATTACATGTGACAAGTCGGGCGGAGTTGCCGTTTTCAAATTATACATATATCTCTTTTACGCGTCGTCTGTGAGACGACACGTCCGTGGTTAAGAGTTAATTTAGAATCCATAAATCGAAAGCAATCTATAAACTTGAATTTAATATTTGTATTTTGTTCTGTTTATGTAAAAGAAATGTATCGATCTTTGTTTATAGGTAAAACTGAAAGGTTTTCAGAGAAACGGTGCTAGTTCTTTGATTAACAGGTGACTACCGTATCCACTTAGATTATGAAATATTACTGACGTAACACTCTTTAGCTTGGAATTTAGATTGCATTTGTTATGTGTAGATCCTCGATATTCCAGTTAAATGACAGTGATATCTTATGTTAACATCCGTCTCGTTAAATAATCTTGCAAAAATGTGACAGATAGTTAAATTTACATATTAAAATTGCTATTCGGCAGTTAGTTCGTCCATAGGAAGGTCTCCATCAAAAATGATTTAAATTCATCTGACACTGTCCGAAGTTCGTTCACAAACTATTTCTGATAATCCTTTCCACGATATGGCGTTGACACTTAATTGTATTTGAAGTATTATTACTAGTAGATTCCTCAATATTTTTAATAAACACTCAAAGTTACCGTAAATAACAAAAGGTGCAAGAAGGTTTGTTTTGGTAACTTTTACAGTTCACAAATGTATGGTTCACACAAATTTATTTTACAATTATTTATTTCAGTACAGTCTATAGCGTGTCTTTAATTGTTCGTCAGTTGGCAAATAATAAAGACAGCGATCACAAATAGGAATCTTTATCTCACTTTTATTAAATTGATTAGCTACAAGACGCGAAACATCCTTAATACAACAGTACTGAAATCTCAAACCTGCTGCAGTTGTTGTAATATCTTCGTCTCGGTTGTCGGCATCACCACAATTATTAAAATCTTGATCTTCCGTTTCGCCTTCATCCATATAGTTACTAGTTATAAGCAATAGATTGACATGCTTCTCTTTGTTTTCAGATATAGTACGTAATGATGTGCTGGTATTTACATAATGTTAAAATGTTAACCCATAGCTATTTAATGAAATTGTCGGATTTATTTAAAAAAATTTGATATTTGGTTTGAGTGAATCTTTACAGGAAATTCAATGCCCTCTAGGTTTAACACAGTAAATTAATTAGGAATTGTAGAAATTCTATTAGAATTTTTATTTGATGGATAAAGAGCTGATACAATAGACTAGCAAAGCAGGCCTCATTTGATTCCTTATGTTAATGCAGGTATGTTTGTTTTGTATGCTCCACGGGAGATTAATATACGATGAACCGGAAAAGTATAGATTATCATAGCTATCTATATTTGCAAACAAAGTTCTGACCCTGTACAAAGCCTAGCCTGAATCCTTTTCTTCAAACTGACTTAATTTATTTTGTAAATTTTTTGATACATATATTTGAAACCAATCGTTTAGTTCCTTTTCATCCAAATCGCTGGGCAGTAGCATAAAATTCTTTGTATTATACGTAAAACCAGTTAAAACAGGAACACTTTAATCATCATCATCTTGACATGGTTTAATAAATTCTGCGCGCAATGCTATGTTTACTTTAAAAATGCATTTAAACTTTTTGTATGCATTGCGAATTCTTAACGAAAATAAATAAAACGAATCTTTTAAAAATTGTTCAACCTTTTTATGCTTCAAGTTAATTACAACACCAGTTCTGAGTCTGTTCTTGAATGCTGACTTTATTTTCTGTCAACGAACTCGGTCAGACCGCTTTTGTCTTTTAGTTAATTGTTGCGGCTTAGATTGTAATCAATTAAACAATAGTTTGTACTGTTTTAGTTGTTCTAATAATGACTCAGTGTTGCTTTTCACCAACCCTTAGCGATTTATTTTGATGTAAAAATACTTTAATTAACGTCACGTTCTTTCTGACTAATTTAAAAAACCTCTTACGTTTGTCTATCGAACAACTCTTTTCTTTTCATAATTTTCACGTAGAATATTTCGTATGTATGTAGCTTGCTTTTTTCAGCATAGAAATTGAAACTTTTATAAAGGTCTCATTACTACCATCCATACCTGTTATATGAGTTGTCACACGGCTAGCCTAATGAATCGGTTTATAAATTAATGTAACTGCTTTTCATGCTTCTATAGATCCTTTCTCAAGTTCATTCAACCTAATTTCTGTATTGAGCTTTAACAACTTCGTGTGCATCCATTAGTTACCAATTTTTTAAACCCAGATAAGTTAAAAAATAATTTCCTGCACCATTTCTGTTAAAGTTATTTATACGAGTTTTAGCATCGATTAAATTCTCTACAATTCCCAAATATTGCGACTATTCACCAATAAGTCTTCTCCTAAATGATTTTTTGCTTACAGTTTTCATTTTTAATATTTTGTATTGCTTTTCCGCCTCTAGGTAACATATTTTAATAATAGGTTTAACATCAAGTTTGCCAAAGTCATTTACTTTTAATAAATTCATAATATATATTCCAGTTTCAGCATATTTCTCCAACAATCAAGTTTTAAACATTTAGACCGCTGATCAGTGAAATTTACGTTAACTGTTTAATTAAAATACTTTTTATACTTAATATTACCATTAGTTAATGTTAGTTATATGAATTTCCCCAACTACCTCAGCTAAACTAGATATATTATCTCTTCTGGGATCCTAAAAATAAAGTAGGCTCAGATGGTTACATTTATTAATTAATTTTTAAAATTCTATTAAAATTCAATCAGCGTCCATTGGCTTGCCAACTGATTAGTTTTCATTTTTAGTAATTTGTATTGCATACTCTCAATTAATTTTTTAAACGTTTAGACCGCTGATCACTGAAATTTACGGTAACAATTTTGTTTTAATTATTATTCATTTTCTTAGATTCTTCGCGTTTCATTAATTTTTTTAATAAATCCATTCTATTACAAAAAATCAAGTTTTAGACGTTTGGACCATTTGATCAGTGAAATTAGCGTTAACTTTTACTATTAATTTGAAATAAAACACTCTTTATATTTAATATTATAATTAGTTAGTGTTAATTATATGAATTTCCTCAACTACCTCAACTAAGTTGGATATATTACCCTCCCTGGGATTCTGCGACAGAAGTAGGTTTAGATTGTTAGTAGGCTTATTTAATAATATTAATTAACTAGTTCTTTTAAATTCAATTAAGTGGGCGTCCATTAGCTACCAACTTTTCTTTAATTCACATAAATTAAAGTATAATTTCCGGAATCGTTTTTGTTGAAGTTATTTACATTATCATAGGTTATTTTCTCCCCAATTACTTTTCTCTCAAATGGTTTTGCATTTGCAGCTTTCATTTTTAGTATTTTGTATTGCTTGCCCACCTCCAAGTCACATATTTTAATAATTGGTTTAACATCAAGTTTACCAACCTCATTTAATTTTACTAAATCTATAATATTTCTACAAATACTCTATATTAAAAAACCTACCTCGAAATTAATCTTATTGCTCTATAATAAATAATGCACTCACTGAAAGATTTGTAACAACTTTTTGCAAACTGATTTCTTCTTCAGTGCATACTATGTATTTATAGCTTGGTGAATTCCCTCAGATGGTAAGGAAATACTTTATCATGCGCTGGTGGACCAGTTGCAAAAGTTATTTAATATACCAATGAATGTGTAAAATAAAATTCTTAACAGACTACGATATTTATTTTACCGTGATAAAAAACAACATTATAGATGTCAAAAATGTAATAATTTAACTAGTTTATGAGAAATACGTAGACGTTATTTTCCACAGTAATTGAGTCGAGAAAAAATAACGTCTGCAAACTTAACATCCGCTAATTAATGCCTAAATAAAGAAACACATATTATGACGGCAAATCAATACTAAATAAAATAATAATAAACGTAACGTCAGCGTTTGGTTAGGCTCAGTAGTCATCAGAAGTTTGGGTGTAGAGAGAATGTCTGATACAGGCTTTTAGAATGCTCAAAAGTAGTAGTAAATGGGCGCCAGACGATTTTACAGGAAAACTAGAATATTACTTACTGCCGAGTTCCTTGGGGGGTCGAAATTGTCACAACCTCCTTGACCTCGCAGCAAAATAAACGACACTAACATATAGAAATGATTACGGTATTAATTAATAAAGTCTAATGTTGCTAAACCCTGTTTATTTCAAATAAATCTGTTTAAATAGTATGAACAACAAAGATAAAATGGATAAATCTTTAGTGTGAAGAATATGAGAGTAATTGCAAATATATAAATGGAAAATTGTTTGTTTACAAACGGCAAAATCATAAAACTAAGTAGCGAAACATTGTAGCGGTCTAAAACTAAATGCGCGTACCTCGTATCAAGATACTGATGAACGGTAGTGATACACCTTTTTGGGTTAATGATAATAATACTGCGCGTACTTGGGTTCTCAAGAGAAACTAAACAAAGAATATTAGGTAGCGGTTATTTGAACGCAATAAGTAAATGTATAAATTGATAAGCTACAATGATTTGTATTAACTTCTTTGTTAATCAGAATCTGTCTACTGTAACGGTATGGTGATTCTAACAATGTTTGGCTGTATAAAAATCAACTATAAAATCCATTAATTCTGAAGCAAAAATGTATAAACATCAAAGTTTCTTAAGCTATTAATGATAATAATCTAGTCAGACAAATTTTGAATTCTACATAGCAATCTGAATTACATTACAGTGTGATAAAAAGTTGTTTCCTAAAGCGATTAATTAACTAAACTGAACTTGATTATTTTGAAACTCTTAAGGAATTTAAATTTAGTTCAGCAATTAATAAAACAAATAGTAATTACTAAAACATATATAACAAAAAACAAAATGATTTTATTACAGAAGGTGAACGTCTAATAATTTCGGAGGCTTCATGCTTGAAGCGATAAAAGCACACTTTATCGAAACTTATCAACCCACAAATTTCGTAGCCATAAAGAATGGACTTTGATATATGTAAGTAAGGTTCTTTTTAAACAGCAAAAACATCAAACCTTGAAGCGTTATCTTTACAGGATAGCAACTATTTTATCAATTTTATAACTGGACAGCAAACATCTTCCCAACTAATACCATATTGGTAATGATTTAGGAGCAAAACATGTAAATACAAATCATATTAACATTGACAAAATAACAACGCCACTGCGGATAATTCATAGGGTCGTAGTAGAAACTGTGTAGTTTATGGTTTTATATTTTTCTTTTTAAAAATGAAATGGAAGTACAATTCCAATTTAAGCATTTGCTAACAGTAATCAGGAAATGAATCACTACAAACTATAATGGTTCGCAGACATACAGACAAGGACGCTTGCGATAACTCTCAAATGCGCGATCTCAAAACGCATGTTACCGAAAACATAACGAGGTGGCGGTTCTTGTTGAAAACCCTTTGCCATTCGTAAATAATAAATTTTAAAATACCTAGAATTATGAAATAATAAAATTACAAATTAAAGAGAAGCGTACATAAAAATTTTATCATTAACCAACAACCAAAAATTCCTTATCATATTGCATATTACAAATACGAGAAATTATATATAGGATGTTTTAGGCGAAACTTTCGAAATTAATTACAAATTAGGACTTAATTACACCAAATAAAATGTTTACAAAAATAAACGTTACAATATTTGGTAATAAAATATCTTTTCATGCGAAAAATACCAGTTGCAAAGTTTAATAATCTAACGTATGCTATTAAAAGCTTAACCTTAGTAAAATAAATGAATAATTAATCAAATTTTTAATGTCTAAATAAAAAACATGCATTCATATAAAATGCAAAGTTTAATAACTTTTCTAATATATATTATTACTGTCATTTGTAAAAAGAGATGAATAAGTTTCAAAATATAATAGTTTTTAAAAAACACGTCTAAAAGTGTAAATTATAAAGTTTAGTAATCTATCTAATGGATGCTAATTAAAAAACTCAACATGCGTAAAAATTAAATTAATAATTTATTAAGAGTAGTATTGTATGCTAATCTTGTTTTAAATATAAAACAAATCAAAATGATTATTTAGCCATTATATGGTAATTTTATGAATGCGACAATTACTTTAATAATAATGTCAATAACCACCCGTATTACAAACTTTACATTAATATGATACTAATATCCCTTTTATTTCATCGAAAAAATATTATTAAACGTTCTATAATTTGCCAAGGTGATGTTTTGTCACACTAGTCAAAATATTGTATATTAATTCAAATATTAAATGAACACACATATAATAATAATGTATGTTAATTCATGTCTAAATAACGATGTAATTTAAATATAATTTTCTTAATACATAACAAGCATGTTTTTTAAAAAATTGTTATTGCCACTTCCAATGGTAAGAATTTTTAAAATTGTTATATTGACTTCATAGTAATTTTAATGTGAAATAAAAGAACACGTAATAATTTATGTTAATTCAATATCAACGACCGGTCAGGGTCTCTTTACTACAAGATGATTTTAACTTTTAATTCCCTTTACAATTTTCGCACTTGAATGTCATTTAGACACTTCCTTTATTTATTATTTTTCTTTAAAAAAATGTAGAGTTTTGTTTTTAACAGCAACTTGCAATTCTGAAGTCTGGCGCCCTAAATGATATTTGAACAGTGGTATTCAAGCAACTTAGGAAAATTTGAGAATCGTAACTTTAGGGTCTCAAGCTGACTGATGCACATCTTATTTCATTTATAAGAAAGGGAGAGCGAATTGTAATCTTAAAAGTATTTAGTTAGCTTTATTTCAAAATTATTCAAGAGGCAAATTGATAAGGAGGAGTTTCTATAAGAAGTAATGTACAGAGGTTTTACGCCACTATAGTTTGGTGCCCAAAATTTTGTTAAATTAGTGATGCAATTATTGCAATACCTTTGAATTTTTAGCAACATTGTAAATTATATAAAATTAATTTACAAGAAACGAATTAGAACATTACTGGAGTTTATTAGTGTTAGACTGGTATTAACGAAGTGAATATGTAAAATCAATATATTACTATTTGATTAAATTAACTTTAATTTAAAAAATGTTTCAAAATGAATGCAAATCTCTTTTAATAAGTACAATAGAACTGAAATGAGGGCAATTTACATTACAGCAAATTTATTTCTGAAATATTCTAAAGATTGAAATTATCTTTTCTAGTATCGATTTTACGCGTAGGCAAATTTTCTTTCATTATAGTATAGATTGTAATATTTTAAAATTCTATCTCTGGCTTACAATTGAATAGTGATATTAAAATATATTTTAGAAAATGCTTTGCATTTTAAGTTTAAACAAACGGGGTATAAATCATAAATGTAACGGATGATTAATTAGCTTCAGTTGTTTTAGTGGTATCCTTAAGATTAATTGCTTTGTGCATTTGGAAGTATTTACGAAATTATAAATTAGTCTGCAGTTATCTGCTTGTTTGCATATTCTATAGCATATTGTTTCCCACGGCTGGTAAATTCACTCTATTGATTTTCATATTCTCGTTCGTAGAATTATTGAATATGCATTTCATGCAGATAATTTATCATTTTCAATATTCTTGCAATTTTGAGGTTTTCGTTTTTCTTTCATCACTATCTAGCTGATTTAACGCTTTTAGTACCACAACTCGATAATTTATTTTCATTCAAAAGTAAGATATACGTGAATTGTATATACTTATAGAGTTTCTATCAGTGATGATTTTTCAGGAAGTTTTCATATACAATCTTTGTTGAATTTCATATAAGGTATTAACTTCAATTATAATGTATTATTTAGTGATAGAAATAAATATAAATTTGAATGTTATAAGCTTATCAAAATTGAAACCAGATCTCATTCTACCCTTAGAATAGTATTTTTCTTAGAGAACTAATATTTCAAAGGAGAAATATGAGAACTTTTGAACTTTAAAAGTCTCAATTTTTCACTCTCTTTTAGAAATCTGAAAACTGATCTGCAAACAAAATTCGTTCCTTAGGCGATACAAATATCGTGAAATTTGTTTGCGAAATAAATCATACGTAACATGTTTCTTGGTTTAAAATATACCAGCGAAACTCGTTACATATACATTACATAGCTAAGTGTATTTTGCATCTTTTTTAGTATTTAAGTAACTGATATCATATATTTTGGCATTTTTATTAATTAGTTTTATAAATCTTTTGTTCAGGTAAAATCATTTGATAACCTTATTATACCCTATATTCTCAAAAAATAATTGTTTTCTTACAGTCGCTGATCAAGTTTCAATGTTGGAACGGAACGTACGTTTATTATTTATATAATAATTACTGAACAGTTTTGTTCTTTATTAATTGTCCATATTGTCCCCCAAATTTTACAACTTCAATATACAGGGTGTAAAGAAAATAGTGTTCGTCCTTGTAACAGGTGATAGAGGACATCAATACAAACAAAAAAGTCTTATACAACAACAGTCAAAACGTA
>JAHWXV010052868.1:0-17658 GCA_024586415.1 Phrixothrix hirtus
TGAATATTTTGAAAAACAATAAAACAGTTTGTTCCAAAAAATTTGTTTTCTTTCCTAGTTTTTGTAACTACTTAAAAGGCAACCCTCGTATGTAGCAATTTTCCGATTTAAAATAAATTTTTAGTATTTATTTGATTCAAAAATTTCGATTTAATCTGAAAACGTATGCGTAAGGTTTACCTGAAAAATGTAATAACAAATACTTGTTTTAAACTGCATATTAATTTATAAGTATTTCTTACGTATATTGTGAATTCAGGCTTAAATTACCATCACGTAAGAACTAAGTAAACTTGTGTCGGGGAATATACTTCTGCTACTCCGTTTCTACAACACTGTGTTCTTTCTGTCTCGCTTCGCGCAGAGCTCAGACCCCAAGCTATCTTGGTTGGCTTGTACTTGTCATATTCTTCGACTCTAGTAGAGTGGTGTTTACCTCCGTGACTTATTAAGACACTGAAATTAATAATTCAATAATTACGTTGTTTTAATATTAGAAATTTAAATAAACTACCATTTAATTTAAATTTCTAAATAATTTGCCATAATATAAAATAACTAATAATACTAAATTAAACTAAGTTTTATCAGGCTATAAAAATAAATATTTTTACAAGTTTCAAAGTGCTACGTAATAAACTGATCGTGAGTGATTTAAATAAGTGTAAAAAAATAAAACATCAAAGCAATGGGATGTAAAATGAAATTATGCACAGAACCATTTTACATAGAAATTTTTGGGGAAAGAATTGTACTATTTGCCGATGTCCTAAAAAACCAACCGGGGTTGAAGCATTGAAGCGTTAAAGTAAAAACAACGATTAGAAACTTAACGTTTGCTATCTCAAGCACGAAACCAAGAATTTGAAATTTGGAAAATGCCTGTTGGGTAATATAAAATATCGGAGTGGGATGTCCGCATGTTATAAGAAGCCAGAACACCTAATAAGCGTCATATTTTCTTGTGCAAAAGTTTACGTTATTGTATTAACCAAGCGAACTAACCGAGTTTGGATTCATTGAAGTTAGAAATGTAAATTCCAATTTAACTTGTGATACGTATGGAAGATTGTGTCATTAAAAAGCCCTGGAATTAGACAAGTCAACGTAAGTGTGATTTTCCTAATACAAAATAGGAAAATATATTCAACATTCAAACTCGCAACCGTAAAGTAGTAGCGCTAGTTTGAATGGGATATTTAAAGGGAAGTAAATTCTTTTAAGACGGATTACCTGGAACATAATATTCTCCTAATTATTTTAAATCGAAGATATTGCAAACGCAACTTAAACTGTAAGTGTATTTATCAAATCGTTTTATAAACTTAAATAACAAATAAAACCTTGTTAATTTAGCTTTTAAATTCTGTTTTAATTTGAATAAATAATTTTAAAGAACTAGAAGTTCTTTCTTGAATGCAAACAATAATATCGTAGTAAATACCTGTTTACAGTATATCATAACAGTTTGTATAGAGAAGTAACCTAGTGGAGGTAGTAAATATTAAATGTTTTCTTTAAGATTTATGTGTATTAGATTTAAACGAAAATACTGATGTTTAGAAATTTATTCATTTGATTTTTATTAAATAAACATATATAGCGTAAAGCTTATGCTTCTTACTTGGTGAAATATAACAAAGTCGTTAGTCATATAATATTGGTGAGAGCGATGAGGTCTAAAGTAAGTATTTGAATAGAAAGTTTATGTTAATTCTCTTTTAGGGTAAATAATGAACTCTAAAATTTAGAGTCCGTTATTTAGAAGGGTTTTAACCCTGAACTTGCTGATAAAGATCAATACAGTTCGAACTAGTATACCTACCTCAATCCTAAAAATCAAACAAAAATTACGTAAATTAACAACGTAATAAAAAATGTATTAAAATTGTGTAACAGCTGCCAAACGAGGTAGACCGCAGCCTAAAGAGCATAAGATTTTTCTCCGATAAGGAATTAAGATCATAGGTTTCATGCCAATGTGATGTTTGGCACATTAAACATCCCTACTGTGGGGAAGAACACTACAGGTTCACCTAAATCTTAGCAAGTTTGTTGAAATTACCAACACGAATTTTAGTATCGCGAAAATTGAGGCATAAAAACAAATATACAATTTATTTGACAAATTTTCTAGATTTCAGTTTTACCCGCGCATCGTTTTATAACTCGTTATTTTTATTATGTGGTGTATAGGAGTGGTTTGATATAAAAATTACACAGATTTTACAGACGAAATTTCGGTAGCCTGTATCTTATGTTTAGGTGGTAGAGAGCTATCATAAAAATTATTGTCGACTATTCAGCCATCTGGGCTTTGTAGAAATAATTAATAACTGATATAGTTGGAACTTATTGCAACTTGAAGGTGACTGAAGGTATCAGGCTTTTGTAAGTGCAAGGAATGAATTAAAGAGATATCAGTAGTAGATAATGAACAAATCCAAAGCCTTTATCGATAATGACTTTAAAATTGTTAGGCCACACACATAGAGCGTTTCGGCCATAAATCTTCAGTAATGTGCGATGAATGGTTTAAACTTGGATAACATGAAAAATTCTTGTTCTCTAATAATACCATATTCAGCTTATATCATTAATTCATGTTTAACAGCGAATTATTTTCCGAAATAGTGCAAAAAGGCCATATTAATTCCCATATCTACACAGTAGCAAACCCGTCTCAATACAGGAACTTCGGCGCACTATTCATTCACATTTCGTAAACATCTTATTCCAAAATATTTCAATCAAGCGTCACACATGGTTTTTTAAGATAACTGATGATCTGCTAGTTAACAGTGACATGAAAAAAGTAACAAAACTATTTTTACTTGATTTCACCAAGATCTTAGATACAATTAATGATAGAATATTATTGACCATTCTGAATTCTATTGGTCTTTCTGAAAATATTGTAAAATTATATCACAGTTATTTACGCAGTATAATACAGTCTGTGAAGTTATCTAATGGTAAGTTGGGGCACAGAGCTGTTGTAACTTTAGTCTCCGAAGAGAAAAGTCTCTAAAAATAATTATTGAACTTACTGAACTTTACTTAATAATGCGAGTGTTGCAAATCTCAGGATATATTGGTTCTAGGAAAAATTACTTAATAAGCCTTTGCTAGAGGGCGCCAGACAAAAGTTGAAATTTTGTTGTAAACATTTACTTCGCAATTTTAATTGCATTGCACAACAAACAAATGTGATAACTTGGTCCAAATTCGGAATAACGGATTACTGCCTTGATTGTACTCAATTAACGGAACTCACAGGAAATCAGAAATGTTTGTTCGAGCAAATCTAAAAAATAACAGAAGAGCAGTAACTACACAATAGTTATTTAATGATAAACTATGTAATGCTTAATTATTGCTTGTTCGAAATTAAAAAAGTATAATAATTGAAATGAAATTTTTAATACTGAATGAAAACCCAATGACAAATTTTAATGAATGTTCTTGAAATTTTGAAAGCTAGGGTTTTGATATTATCCGAAAGATGTAAACCTTTAAAAAGTAACGAACCTAAAATTTGATATCAAATAAAAGCTTATCGAGGCCCCTCATATACGTTTTGATTAATAAGCTGGCTTAAACCTAGGTTTGCTGAAACTAAATTGTAAAGCGCTTTAGGAATTGGCAATTTGCCTTTCGACGAGTGATTGAGTCACCATAACATAAATATATTATTATTAAACTAAATTTTTTTGGGCTTAACAGCATATATAAATCGAGGTACGTAATACTTAGTTTTACGTCGCAACAAAAAGTTTCCAATTTTCCAAATCTAACAAAGGCACTAATCGAAAGTCGTAGATAACATGAAGTATATTAATTTTAAATGTGCCTCACCCCAGTTTATTCCTTTTAAAGATGTTTTCGGTAAATCGCTGTACAATTACAATAGGTAAAAACTCAATAATTAATACAATTGTAGATTCGAGGCAGCTCAAAACGGAATGCTTGGACTTTCAACCCCTCCAAACCGCTGGCTTCTCTGAAACTTTCATAAAATTAGTAGAAATTCAGGTAAGCTGAACGATAAAATTGTATCTGATAATTATGATGATTAATTAATAAAAATTACTAAAATTCTTGATTTAATGCAAATCAAGCACATACTTAAATTTTGATGAGATTATACTAAAATTAATGAAATATAACTTATCAAATTTTAAACGTACATTTTACCGTGAAGCTATTACAAGGAAACCAAGGATTACGCCTTGTCACTAATAACTCGAAAAGCAGATTTCGGTTTTCCCGAAATTGTACGAAATTCAAACTTCGAAATAAGAGTTTAATCGAATTTTTATGTATTAGTCGATCAATATGAAATTAACTATGAATAATTAGTATTTAAACAAGAATTATTAATTCGCTAAACCGTTCTGTTGAATTTGAAATAGAAGATAATTCGAATTTTAAACTATATTTCAATAACCTTGAGTAATAATCGAAAACAGAACGCCTACCTTCCATGACTTTAGAATAATAATTTAAATAGGGTAATAAAAATGTTAGAATGATATTGAAATGAACAAATCTTTACGAAAACAATTGAATGTAAATTTTTTTTCAAAATTTCTATATTTTTGTAAACGCAAAACGTAATGCGAGCGTTACACAAGGATTAATACTTTGTCCCTTGTTGTTTGCAATATTCACCTCTACATTCTCGGAAGTCGTTAAAAAGTATAATACACATGTACACTGATGTCAACTATATCGATCTTTTGCAGTGGATGAGCACAAACAGGCAGTTGCACACATTAACCAAGACTTACACAATATCTATATAGTATCTCAAGAACACTTGTTGCACTTAAATCCTACAAAGTCGACTTTATTGTTGTTTGGAAATAAGAAATATTTACTAAACATAACATTAAAGTTGTAATTAATAAAACAGAGATGCCCATTTCTGAAGAGGCAAAAAATGTAGAACTTGTACTTAATAACAATTTCCGTTACGAAGTCCTAATTTCTAATTACATTGAACGTGCATATGCTGAAATTAGACCTATCTATTCTCATCGTCATACGAGTTAACTCCCAAGATCAAGTTAAGCTGCTCACAAATCTATAGCTCTTTGATTAGAAGTGGTACAGCACGTAGAATTTAGAAAGTAAAAATGCCTATCTAAGTATGATATACACTATAACGAAATTTGACCATGTATCTTTTAAATTAGCTAACCCACACTGGCTAAATATGTATAACAGAAGAATGTTGTACGCAGCTTGTCTTTTCATAAATAAAACTCCACTCTATTTATATCGCAAGATTTGTTTTAGGGATGATATGCACAATCTATCGTTGATGTTCAGAAAACTAATAACTGCACCATCTCATCGAACAGTCTTATTTAAACGAACCTTTTCATATAAAATTTCCAAAATCTAAAATGATGTTTTACCTGATACTTTTAAAACATATCCTCATATATTTAAAAGATTACTCTGAAAGCTATTATTTCAGCAATAAAATACATGACCATTGGATTTTCTGTGAGATAATCAAATATTATAGTACTCCCTTTCACTAGAATGTTTAAGATTTTTGTTTTATTTACATTTTCTTAATACCTCCTTTAGTTGCATTAATTATTAAATCATTAATAGTTATTAATATTATAAAGATTATTTTTAATGGAGTCCTTCTTTATGGGAACCATCAAAGCACAATCTAAGCTTGAATCATCTCCTTGTGATTCTGTAGAATAGGTACTATAGTGCAATTATTTTCTTCCTTTTTTAATTAATGGAATAAACTATTGTTATTATTATTATTATTATTAATTTCGATGTTTCAATCTATTTGCAAATACCTAGTAGCTATTTATGAACTTTCAACTTGGAATAAGTTTAAAGCTAATCCAAGATAATTGAATGTTTGGTACTGGTATAGAGTTATTTTCTCCTGGCCAGTTGCGCAGTAGACCAACTCACAACATTTTTAGGAGAAAGAACGTGTTGCAGGCTTTACTGAAAACATTTCGTAATTAATGTGCTTAAAGTATAACAATAGTGAACAATAATTTACTATTTGCACTATTATTAATATACTGCACCAACTCTTCTTTTGATTAAAATAAGGAATTCAGTCAAACTAAATTTACAAAATACTCATTCGCGTAGTTAGTCCTATGCCCTACCTAAATAAAACATTACAATTGCGTAAAAGTATGCATATTTGGTATCGAACAGTCTTCATCTGCCAAAAGTAGCCCGTATGACATAAAGAACGCGTTGAAAAAAATTAATACAGTTTCGCACGTTTTCATGTTAATTGAAATTAAATTGGAGAAACAATTTAAAAGACTGTTAGACTAGCGGAGTGCGCGAAATATCAATAATTAAAATAATTAATTATGCGTAAATGTTTATATATTCAGTAGCGCATCTAATTAATAATTAGAAAAACTACAAATATGCAGAAGGATTGCAAAATTCTAGGCAATATTTTATTGCAACAGATTGCGCATTATCTCGCAAATTCAATTAATGCATATTATCGCGAGGCTAGACAAAAAAAGGGAACTAGATCTGCATTATTAGAACGAAGAAACAGGCCCCAACATTAACTATAAATAAAGCCATTCTGGAGGACCAAAAATACTTTAATTTCAACTTTTGAATCGAAGAGATTAACTACACTCATGGTGTGACAATCCGTTGCTAGCGCAACATAAGTCCTCGTCGAAAGTGTTCATTACCTTCTAATAATTTTGTTGCCTGCATCTCCATTTCCACCCGTTTCCCCGTAAAGTAAAGCAATTCCTGTAATTTAGATATTAGTTAATGTATCTTTTATTACTCAAACACGATATAGCAACTTAAAACAAAATGTAATTTTAATAAACACACAAAATGAAAAATATTGACGCAAACAGTTTTTGATAAAACAAAAAATTCTGGTAATTTAATATTACATACAATGTTTGTAAACGAACGCGACGCCATAAATGAAATGAATATTCCCAATTTACGTACGTGTTGAAGTTTAGAACGACGTAATATCTCTCCCATGTTTTTATCTATTGTTCACTTAAAACGATACTTTCAGTTGTTTTCGAACAATTTATTAACATTGTTTCACGGATTTTTTTTTTGAAATCACAAGAAATCTTCTAAAAACGTTTTCGGTCTCTTCATTTAGAACAACTCCTGCATGTATGGTCCAAGTTTGTCGGTTTATTTAAAATCACCCTGTATATTATTGCTACTTATGATAGAAGTTTATAGAGCAGCGTTTTACCATGTATGAGATATTTTATGCGTACTTAGTAGGAGGCATAGGTACTAAATAACTAGATTGGTCGCCCTGTAGTCGACACACCCATAGGAAAAGGGACTGAAAGCGTGAAGAGATATCTGCGCCATCATGTAACCAGAATCATAACTACTGTTAAAATCGATACGTATATTAATCTCAAATTTTATGAGTTTTAGATGAGATACCTAGGTTTTGGATGAACAACGTATGGATTCTCAATTATGACAAAGCTGATTTAACTCCATGCGGCTGCTATCAGTATGCAGTAAAGTGAACTCAGTTTCTGATTGCGGATGAAGCAAGCGAAGAAACGCGGCGCTTTTGAAAAGGTTCATACATGATGAATTACAGCACTGTTTCATTGATGGAAAATATATTTGCAATAGGTATAATACGGATGCTTTTGTTTCGAGTATTGCTATTTACTAGCCACACCTTGTATATAAAAGCAATTCATAGCCGGGTTTAAGTAATTAAAGAAAAACGTGTACATTCAATACAACTACAAGTTTTAGAAGAATAAAAGGCTCATCTGTAGATTTATAATTAACTTCATTTTGTATTCTGCCGCTGCTTTCATGCTGCTTTTGTGATATCGTTTATTTCAACACTAAAAATAATTTTCTATAGTGTACTTCACTCTATGCTACATTAAATCAATTAATATTTTAGGTTTGAATTTCATTTTATTATACTAGCAGAAAAGTGGCATACCTTTTTCCCTTGACAAAATGAAGATATAAAGTTTCAATAAGAATTTGGTTTATATTTGATGCCGTTGTACTCGTATTTCAAATAGATGTGTAAATTTTAAAATTTTACTTATCAACGAAAAAAATAGGAAATGGTTGACTTTACGTTTTCAGATTTTTAGAAAGATGTTCCGGGTGGTAATGGACTTGACTATAAAGTAAAGATATCACAAATTTATGGTCGCTACTATTTCTAACTAAATTCTGATATTAAGTGAGTAAAAGTGTACGCAATGGCTTCCTTGCAGTAAGAATTAATTAACTCATATTTCTAATTTTAATTAAATTCCTTATTTGAAATTTACATAAATCTAGTATAAATTTGTTGTGTACAAAATTTAGAGAAACAGTTTATAACATCAAAGTTTTAAATAAAATCAGGAAGGATCCTTTATTATTTGTTATTGATTATATTTTTTAGGAGAGAATATTAAATATTTAAAACCTATCGTCTAGGTAGTAAAACCAAAATAAGGAGAAGTATTGTTTTTTAAAATAAGAAGTACGTTCTTATAATATATTATATAATATGGCAACGCCATCTACTCAGATGGTGCGCCACCACATTATGCAGTCACCGTCTGGCAGTTGTTTGATTCAGATATCCCAAATAGATGGATTGGTAAGAGAGGGACAACCGAGTGGCCATCCAGGTCACCGGATTTAACCCCATTAGGTCTTTTCTTATGCGATTACTTAAAACAAAAGGTTTATGTGAATAGGCCGAATTGCTTGAAAGATCTAAAAGAACGAATTCGTCAAGATATTCATTTAACACCGCGGGAAATGCTCCTTAGTATTCAGAATGAGAACCAGTTCCAACATTTACTTTAGGTTAGATTGTGTTTATGTATTAAATAGTGAAACAAATTCCGAACAGAAATAGATCATATGGAGTATTAATGAAGGTTTGCTTTCATCAGCCATTCAAACTCAAAATAATATACAGGATGTATCATTTAAAATAACAAAGTTGGTGCAACTTCCGGAAAAACCGGAAGTGATGGGGCATTAACATATACATTGAAGGATGCAATTCAAACATTCTTAGTTGACGTATCCGAGCGATTTTCGATAATATTAATTAGCAATTTTATATTGAATTTATTCTTTCATTGGAAACTCACTGTACCTAAAAATATTTTGAGCTACAAGGCGTTTGTTATTATTTCTTCTGTAAAAATGGAGTAAATATATATTCATATATTTTATGTTGGTTTTGATCTAGCATTGCTAAACTTTGTGCTAATCAACATAGGATAGTAACTCAGGAGAGTCAGTTCTATCATTTATTAAATTCACCATGAACTCAGCATTATATTGTTTCTGCCGTGATTGCAAAGATACTATACTGCGTTCATTTAACAAGTATGCGTAGTTAATGCGTCGATTTGGATAAGTTCCAGACTTTTTGAAAGATAGATACCTTAAATATATTCTTTGAACACGTTCCAGAGCAAGTTGTACTAAATAAAATGGATAAGAAATAATAGGTGCGTATTCAAGGCGGCTACGCATAAAGGCATAACATGGAATGATCGTCAAACGTTTTTGGGGTTCTGATAATAAAGCCAAGTATGCGAGAGGCAGGTAAGCACACGTCTTCGACGTGTTTTAAAAAGGATAACTTTGAATCGAACCAAACATACAAATCGTCGTTCATTTCTGAAACATTTTGGAGCTCAATACCCTTAATATAATATTTAGAAGTAGTTGGATATATTTGCGACTATAAGTTACTTTACAGCATTTGGCGACATTAAGTTTAAGTTTGAAATTCGCACACCACTTTGCAAGGGTGTCGATGTCCAATTGCAATTTTATACAATCATTATTCGGTAATTCAATACAGTTAAAGATCTTAACATCATCTGCATATGCTAAATTAGCACAAAGGAAGCTCAACAAAAGGCAATATATAAATCTCTAAAATAAGAGGGGACCCATATTTGAGCTCTGAAGAACTCCAACGGTAGCAATCAACTCAAAAGAATAGTATCCATTATAAAAAAAAAGGAATTTATTCGATTACTAAGATAAGTTTGCGTCATATTAAGAAATTATATGGAAAGTCCAAAAGTATGTAACTTATGCCAAGAATGCTATGAGATGTGTTGTCAGAAGCACCACTAAAGTCGGTGTATACCACCTCAATTTGTTGTCCAATATCCATTTATTACAGAGGAATTGTGTGATACATGCAAGATTAGTGATAGTCGACCGTCCTGATATAAATCCATGTTATTGGTTAGATATAATTGGTCTTACATGCTTATTAATTTGTTTAACTAATGCCTGCTCAAAAATTTTAGCAAAATGAAGAATTATAGCGGTAGGAAAATAATTTAATAATTGTGACAAATCGCATTTCTTTAATATGAGTGCTATTCTAGTTCTTGGCCATTTCTCTGGGAAAGTTAAATTCTGAATAGCTAAATTAATTATTTGGGTAAGTAGAAAAGTAAATATAAATTTGCAATTCTGCACCAAAAAACTTGAAATGAAGTCGTGATCAACCGTTATTTTGTTAGACAAAGAGTCAAACAAACTGAATATATCCGATTCAGCTACTTGGCTTATTCATAGACAAGATTTGTTGGATAAAGCAGCATAAATATTAGTGTGCGAACAGCTAGGAAGAAAATTACTAAAGAAAGTATGAGCAAAAGCATCCACGATTTCCTTTTGTTCAATGTAGTATTATCACCATATTTCACTTTCCCCGCGATTCTAGTGGTATTTGATGAATAAAGGCCCGCAATTCTTGGCATTGGAATTAATTGACGTTTCTGTAAAGTTAAGCTAAGTAAACTAAGAAGAGAATGTGATCTTGGAAACTATGGTACGAGGAACAAAGTTATTGAAATCATCATAGATAATAACGTAAAATGTTTCTAGTGCTGCATTGGTATCATTAACACCATTAATAAAAGACCTATAAATTCTACAAAAGTTATTATATAAGCCTATAAAATCTGCTTTACAAAAATTGTAACGATGAGCATCCTCTCTAGGGAACTGAGTATGCGAGCCTTTATCACAAAATGCAGCAGCTATTGATATACAAGTATGATATGTATCAATTGGAACCAGTGGCAGTTCATCATTCTTCACAGTAACTTTGCAGTTAGAAGTTTAGCGTCCGTCTTCAAAACGTAATTGAACTGTTTCAGATGTACCATATCTCTAGAACTATATAAAATAATCGACCTTTGACAATTAATAGAATTCTTGTAGAATAATGGAGAATTAAAATAGGCAAATCTATCATTTTTGTCTCCAGTGCTGCAAAAAAAGTTCATATTCGTTTAACGTAACATTAGGCGGAATATCAAGAACTACTGAAGTAAGCCTAAATGATCCAGCATTGCATTACACATAATGAGATCTATAAGTGGGAAAGCTTCAGAGAGCGCGGCAGAATTAATTGTTGCAACGGACTCCATCAGAGCAAGCAAAAATTACACCTCAACCTGTGGTCTTCCAAAGTAAATTTTCTGTAAGAACGAAAAAGCGTGTGCCACAACAGAAAAAATTCATCATGCTTGATAGAATCGCACAGCCAAGGTTCAACGACTAAGACTATATCATAAGTAAATTCACATACATTTTTATAGAATTGAAGTTGTTTGGAACGAAGTCCACGACCATTCTGGTAATATAAGAAAAAAGTTGGTTTTTTGGGCATATTTAATTTTCCGATAATGACGAATTTTTTCACCATTGACAATTCGACTATTAGAAACAATTCTAACATCGCTGTATAATTGCTGTTGCATAAACGTTTTATCTCGATTGATTTTTATTTACGTCATTTATTTGAACACGTTAAGTTTGCTGCATGGCTGATCGCAGAATAAACAAAAGACTATGAGGAAAATTGAACCTCGACAAGTCGGTAACCATCAGATTTTGTCGGATCAACTTTGCTGGTCTAAAAGTCTTTATAATAGCATCAGAAACAATATTAATCTTTACCGTTGCCAGGATATCCTGTAAAAAAGTGTTGTCACATTGAGACTATTGTTTATCAGTTATAAATCACAATATTAGATTTACATTTTTCTCTGTTAGAATTTTCCTGCATGACTGTTTCATAATCCACTCTCTAGATCCTATGGATGACCTTAAATCACGAATTTCGCTTTGCAGATTTACAACTAACGCCTTTAATTCATTTAGAGATGCCTTTCCACGGTTATGCACTTGCTACACAACCAAGTTAAACCAGAATCAGCACGAATCTTAATATAAACTGTATTTTATCTAATTTTAAATCATTGATTCTAAAGAATATTTCTGCTCTCCAGACATGATTAATTTAAGGCAAAAAGGTCTTGTGTGCAAACTCCATTTAATACAATAATGGTAAATAGCTTTTTTTAATCATCACTATTACAGTAATATTAGATATACTTTGAATATTTTAAAACTCTATATAAACGTTGCCACGTAAGGTCTTACAGCAAACGTTTCGGTCGCTCGTACTGTAATAGAAACAGAACTTACCGCAGATTAGCTCAGTTGAATTAAATCGGAGAGGAGCGTGGCCGGCTTTGTTACGCTGGTTTTGGCTCTCAACCACACTTCTCAGATGGAACCTATAGCAAGACAAAAATGGTATACCTATAAAGGGCGTCAGTCGAATGTATCACTCTATCTCGTACGTACACCCCATGCGACAAAATTCACGACGGCTTCTTGGAGTTAACCTAACCTAAGAGATGCAGTTGAAGTAACACAAGAAAATCGTTTATTACCGTTCACGAGTTTCGGCAATAAATTTCAAAACAGAATAATTAACGTGTCTTAATACCTACCGATTTAATTTTTATCCCTTTCGAGATACCAAAATGACAAACTTGGTTAATGAAATTTTGCCTTAACGGGAACTAGAGCTACCCGATATTTTGCAGAGATAATAAATTATGTCACAATCAACATACCCAAAATACAGTACACTTGAACATTTGAAAACAAAACACAAGCTATTTTGCTCCATTAACGCCCATTAAAACAAGAATTAATATTAAAGAAACAAAATGGGAAGCAAAATTACAGTAAACAAAACTGATACATCACCTAACAACAAATACCATAGAGCAGAAGAAAAAGCTGTTATTTGTGATCAATATTCCAAAAATTATAACTTAACAGGTGCAAATTTTAAAGATTATACATTGTAGCAAAAATAATGAAGTGAAATATTCAAAAGGAATTGTATAATTATTAGCTTAAATAAATTTTGTACTTATTTTCTTTAAATAAAATACCTAAATATTTGTTTCAGTTACATTAAATGAATTAATAGTCGTCGAATTTTCGTTTTCAAAAGAAATTTTAACGTCACACCTCGTACATATAATTCAACTAAAAATCTAGGCAATTTCAAGATAAGTTTTGCTTATAATTTGTAAAGGTAAATTCGTATACCGATGTGTTATAATAAAACTGACCAAGAACAACTTATTTTAACACATAAACTACTTCATTTACTTTCAACGGAATCAAATTTTACCAAAAGAAAATATTCTAATTAAATGTAACGTGCAACATTACTTAATCCTTCATTCGAAAGCAGATTTTTGAACAAACTTCTTTATGATTTTTAAATATATAAACCTTGAAGCTAATGAATTTTCATTCCAAAAGTTAACATTTAACAATACATTATTTTTAAAAAGCAAGGGCGTTGTCTTGTAACATGATTCTGTTTATAAAAAATGGAGTTGGATTCTTATCATCCTATGTCGGATATGATGTACACTGACTAATAAAGATAAACTGACCTGGATTTCGTGTATAAGAATGAAACATTAGAAGACACGATTCAATCTGTTCACCAGATGTGAACTTTATCCAGTTGAATCCAGCCAATTTACTTGGTTTCAACAGAATTATTCAAAAACATAACGCCCATATTAATTGTTTCTTAAATTAAATCTTCGTACGTGAATACGACATACGATGATAGATAAACTTCCTTTTTATTCTTACTGAACTTATGACGACCATATTATTAGGTGCCACTGGATTTTGCTATAGACAACGATAGAAAATTGATTACGATCTTAATTAATTCTAAATCAAACTTACCCGTGATAGACATAACCACAGCCGAACAATCAAAGAAATAAAACTGGGAAATAATGTAACACACCATTTTAATAAATTAAGTGTGGTGTTTAGACGACTGCCTATGACCAACATTAATCTAATACTGCTCCAAAAATTGTGCTGACGCGACGATTTCACCTGAATATTCAAAGCACATGGGCATATTGTGTTACAACTTTACATCCATAATTTTACTTTATAAATAAATTTAAGTATTCTATAACCAAATATCTAACAGTTAACACGTGTAATTTAGATAATTTAATTTAAATTACCATAGTTCTCGAAAATATCAGTAATTAAAAAATAACGTTACAACGTTTTATAGAAATAACCTCATTAGTAGCTAGAAATAAGTTCTATGGAAATATATTTCTTATCTAAGAATAAGTTATTAGTGCTAACCAAGTATATCTTCGAATAATTTTATGTTGTAAGTGTTAGAAATTAATTGTAATGAGCTTAGAGTGCTCAAGGTTAGGGAATCTGGAGCTAATTGCTAATTTATTGGTTTGTATTTGAAAAATATTAGAATTAAAATACAAGAGTTCTCCTTGACATTAGTTTCTCACATATTTGTTTACGGGCAATAAAAAGGCGGCAAAATTCAAATGGATAATTCTACTGAAGGTAGTTCAGTTTTTAAAATAGGTTACACTATTTGGAGATAAATTTGGATTCTGTAATTTGGTAAAGTTTAGCAAATGGACTGGATTTCAATCTCCAATTCGCCAATTAACAATGTATGAATTCATACTTCATGAACAGTCGATATATTAGGATCTTATACGTTAACCATAAAATTCAACATTTCTATTATATTTGGTTTTGATTTTAATTTTCTCCTTTAACATGAACACATGGGTGTAGGTGTACCAAATTACATTCTAAAGGTTTCTCTCCGGTAAGAATACAATTATTAATTCTAAATTGCTTATGTTTGCCGTGTTTGATACAACCAAAGCAATTATAAGGTTTCTCCCAGGATGAATTAAATGTTACAGTAAATTATATTTGTGAGTAGCATTATAATTACAACCCAAACATTTAAGACATTATAAATATGCAGGGTATTACAAAACTACTTCAAAATTATTCGCATTGGGTATTTAGTATAAAAATTTGACTAGGCTTCTCTACTTTAGTACCTAAAACGTATATGTATAAATGATTGATTTGCACTGCAAAGAGTAACAGAGGCAACATTTAGCGGTACTAGCTCAGTAATTTTTACAAAATCAAATAATTTGTATCGTTTATATATGTATATGTTGTGCTACAAAAGTTACTCTGTGATTTGTATTAAGTAGACAGAAAAGCACTCGTACTAGGGATTAAAAACGAAGTATCAAATTATTTATTCAAAAGAAGTGTGCCACAGTTTATTTGTAGCCACAAATTACTTACTCTTTAGATAACTGACGTACACGTTAAATAATAGATTTATTAAAATGTAAATACGAGGCGTGCTTTTTAAGTAACCACTGTTTTAAAATAAAAAAACAAGTAAATTTTTCTTAACAATTTTATTTTTACACGAAAGCCTATACTTAATCCACTTTTCTACAACATTTTCACCAATATAGAGGCATTTATCGTATCGTACAATTAGCTTTTGAATTCCATCTTCATAGAAATCTGCCCGCCTGATTTGGTCATAACTTCATAGAGAACATTTTTGAAAACCGAAGGAAACTCATCACATAACGACCAAATCGTAAATCATATGTTGTCTTTCACTTTTTCGTCGACCTTCTGAACCAAATTTCCAGTAATGATAGAAGGTTGTACACTTCGTTCCCCATCGTGAACATTCATGCGGCCATCTTTAAAAGATCTAACACATTACCGTTCCTTCACTCATAATGTTGTATCCATACACTTCACTGATCTGACGATGCGTGTCGGCCGATTTAATTTAACACTAAGAAAACGAATCACAGCGCGTATTTCATAGTCGGCGGGATTCTCGATCAGCGTAGGCATTTTACATAGTTACAAACAAACGTGGATACGGTTGAACCTTACAGTAGTTGTGTCTATGGTTTGTCAACAGATAAAGGTACACAGTATGCAAGCGTGGAAAGCCGCCGCAGCGCTCGCGGTAGCAAAATTTCAAAATAGTACTTACTTAAAGAACACGCCTTGTACAATAACAAACATATACATTTTTAGGATTTGTATATATGTATACAATGTGCTCATTTTATCAGTATGCCTAGAGAAATTAAAATACACAGCACTTTGCTCATTTCATAGGTAGAGTAGACTTACGTAAAATTTTAATAACAATAATGATCATGGCTGTCAAATACTTGTGTAAATTATTAAAAAACAACCATAAATTAGGTGAAAACAACATTGACCTAAAATAATAGTAGTAGACACGACACAAAAACAAAGCGAACAGCTCACTACAAAAAATGCGTTATACTTATCTGTATTATGTAATTTTCCATGGTGAGCAGAAAGATAAACATAACTGGTAGATAATCGCTAAAAAGACTTCCAATTGAAATGTAACACCGGCAGCCATTACTGAGCTGGCATTTGTAACGAGTGTAATGGAGTATTTTTACTAGCTATTAAATTAAAATGTGATTATACTTTTGTAACACAATGTCCAAGTGTGCTGCACATAAATGTGATAGTAGAGTACGACAGCAACGTCTAGGAATAACATTTTATAGATGTAAAATTAATGCTTATTTATTTAATTTGCTCAATAGTATAGCAAACGAACTTTTGGTATAGTGTAATATAATTAATAAACTAGCGGTTAACATGTATGTTAATATGTATTTTACATACTTAGATAATGCAAATACATATTGTGGCGACCATGCATTTATTAAAGTGTACAGAACCGTACTTTAAAATTGAACTACGACGAGAATTCCAGCATTGTTCCGTTTCTAATCATTTAGTAACTATTGATTCATACATTCACATCTAATTACACACATATAGAATATTATAAAGTAAATCAATTTATACTGAGATTTTAAAATTGTTTCATAATATTAAAAACATATTAATGCTGCCAAATTTAGTTTTCTTTCGGAATCCAACCATTTTCTTTGTTGGCAGAAGCTCCGCCCCACCGGCACACTCAATAATTTACAATATCGTGTCTACTTCTATTATTTTAGGACAATGAAAACAATATAATTAACTTAAATTGTTTTAAAGTTTCTTTTACAAAAGTTGCTTATAAAAATTGGATTGACTGAAATATAAAACAACTAAACAGATAGAACATTTTCTTATCTTCATCGTGAGTGTAAAAATATAACAATTCCTCCAGTTCTTCTTGAAAATAACTGTTTCTTTTGAATTAGGAGTGGTCTAATCCTGAATGTATAATTCCGTGTCAGTAAGATTAAACAGACAAATAGTAAAACAAAGGAAAAGTAATTTGTTTTTTAAAGTAATATAATTATAAAGATTTATGTATATTTTTAGATATTTAAAAATATTTAGAAAAATTTATTCCTCGACTGG
>JAHWXV010052897.1:0-11350 GCA_024586415.1 Phrixothrix hirtus
ACTATCACATTCAAATAGTTTGACAACTCGTTACTTCAAATTTAATTGTCAAAACAAATTTAATTTTATGGTCAGAGGCGACTTGCAAATTGCAACGTAATTTTTTTTGGTGAATAAATGTTACTGTTTTTAAACTTAATGAGTGTTTTTCTCAAAAAAATTGTTATGTAAGGTACTAAAATGTTTATGTCATCGAGTAGCGGGCGAGAACGTCTATCAAAATCCATGAAAAAAAATGAGGGTTGCTATTTAAAAAAATTGATGATGACGCCATTCCTCAAAACACAAGACGATCGAAAAAATTTTTTCCGTTCGGAAGTGTCCTTTTAGAAAACAAAATTGTCGTGTTCGAGGATTTTTCAAAAAAACGTCATAACAAAATTATGGACTTGGTGCGGAACTTTATCATAGCCTTGTATATATATATATAAATAATCAGTTAATATATACGAGGTTTGGCAACTTAATTTTCGGATCCTATAGCACTGGAGTTGCGTGAGGTTGAACCAAAATTAAAGCAACACTTTTACAAATAGATGGCGGTGAAATAAAGTCCGAGCAGTTATTAGTTTCTACGCATGACAATAACGCGCAAATCATCTTTATGTCAGTCATCATGGAGTAAGCAGTGAAATTAAATTTTGTTTTAAGTTAGAGAAAAGCGCAACGGAAACTTAGGAAATATTAAAAACTGTACGATAATAATACTATAAGTCGTACTAGTGTGTTTGAACAATAAAAAAGTGATACTAGACCCGAACGTCCTGCAAAGTTCGTGACATTACGGCAAAAGATCTGCGAATAACCTTCCAGATGACCGACGAGCTAAAAATTAATAAGGAGATAATTCGATAAATGGTATATGTAGATTTGGGAAAACGAAAGCTCTGTACCAAGTTCGCCCGCCAGTCTTACAGGTGAGCATAAAGAAACAAGAGTGATGAAACGCGGCGTTATTGAGAATAACTATCCTGAAAGCGAAATGATTTTTAGACATAGAAGATATTAAAGAAAATTTAACCACCGAACTGAAATCAGCTTCTCTGGACGCCTTCGCCAACGACTTTGAACAACTTTTATAGCATTGTAATAAGTGTATTACTGTAAATGGAGACTAAATGATTAAATTAATATACAGTTTTCGTACTAGTTACCTTATGTTCCTTTCCAACCTCGTGTTCATAAATATTTCAGGTGGGCATTTTAATAATAAAACAAAATTATTAAAAAACGAATAAAATAAAATCCATAGGAGAGAGTTTGAAGATCATGCGTAGTCTAAAGATTCCTTTAATCATCTCTAATATTGTTAGTTAAATGACTTGCTGAGGTATGATTTCACTTATATTAAGATCCATTAATCTTATTGTAGTTTCTTAACTGTAACTATTAATAAAGCCTCCGATGTTTCGAGGCAAAACATCTAACAATTACTATTGAAATAAATGTTGATTGATAGAACAGTTTTGTTTTTACTTCTATCCACTCAGTCCACAAATCAAAGCCTGTCATATTAGGTAATATGTAAATAGGTAAGAACATTAAAATCTGCCGTACTTAAGGTATGATAGGAACTTAGACATTAAGGGATTAATTAAAATGTATAGTAATTAATTATTATTAAACGCCAAATCAATTTATTAAAATTATTACCAGAGTTGCGGCTTCCCACATCGATTTCAATGTTCCCATTTGTTATCAATCTCCTGAAATCAAAAGGGCGTTGTTTTTTCCAGATTTTTAGCACATTTTACAATTTTTTAATGACGCGGCATCCAAGAGTTTCCCGCGCCATTTGTTGATGTTTTGCATTTGGTAATAATTCATGAAGGAAATTTTGTACTCTAATGTAGATATATTTTCCTGGACGATTTGCTTCTTACACAATTCTGAGCTAGATGTGAATAATTCTGAAATACACCGAGCATACACTTTATTACTCCCAAATTATTATTCAAAATTTTAAACAGGTGGTTGTCTTTGAGATTTTTCAAACAAGATCAATTTTAAATATTAGACATATTTACGCTATATCAAGTATCTAGTACATTTTGTATTTTATACAGATTTATATTGCGATTTGTTGTGGAACTCCTACTTTTTGAGGTTCGGCAGTAAATAGCAAGAACGTTTTGTGAATTAATTTTTTATGTGCCAAGCATCAAATAACTCTATCTCGTTGCAGATGATTTTATTTTTAATTATTTTTGGGAAAATTTTTAATAATCTCGTAAGATGAAATTGAGCTTAGTACTTGTTCCTCGCCTATATATTGTTCGCATTGGTCAAGTTTGCACACGTAAGCTGAAGAGAGAAGTAAAAACTCGGGACCGCCGTCTTATAGTATTTATTCGTCTTTAACATTAAATATTTAGATTAATATTTGGACACGAGCTCAAAGAAATTTCTCACTAAGTATGTTAGAACCTATGAGTCTCTTTTGGAATATGAAAAACAATCCATTTTTGAAATGTAAGTTATGTTGTCAGGCTGTCGTCAACTGATAAATTAAATGATGCCAACAAGCAGAAGCGTCCGGAATTGGTGAATCGTAAAGGCGTTTCATTTTAACACGATAATGCTAGAGTACATACAAGTTTGGTCACTTGATCACAGTCAAAAATGGTTGCAGCTTGGATGAGTTGTGTTACGAAGTCCATTACCGTTTGTTTCGTACCTTACAAAACGCCTTGAATGATACAACCTTCACTGCTAATAATATCAAATTTTTCTTGGAATGAAAAAGTAGGAATTTGTTTTAAGCACAAAATCAAGAAATTTTCCCAAAGATAGCAAAAGGTAATCGAACAAAATAGATAATATATTATTTAATGGACTTGTTTCCCATGAAAGATCTGTTTGATTTACACGCCAAAAAAACAATCACTTCTAAACCAATCCGATAATTAAAATCTTCAAATTTTATAATTAAAATATTTGTTAAAAATTAATATTCAATTAATTATGTAATTAACCACAAAAGTTTATTTATTATATTACGATTTTAATCAGCCATTTCAACGAAAAATTTGTTCTTTATAGATGAACTAATTCAATTTAAGTACATTTAATTATACCTAATAGTAATAACGTATTTAATTATGTTAGGTATTTTTGAAGTTAATCATTCATACACATGCTAATGCAACATTTAAATCGATATCTATTTATATCTTTTCATTTATACTTAATAGACATTTATAACAGAATTTTTTAAATTTCTAACTTGACTTATAATGCAAATTTCCAAATATAATAAAATGTTTTATTAGATAGTAAGGAATTAGTTTCGTTATATTTAAGTAACACATTAATTCATTATTTAACTGCGTTTAAAATATTTTGCTACTGAAATTTCATATTTATTGAATTTTATAAATAATAGATGGCGTTTGCAACATGACTTTAACTATTTTTAAAACAACCGTCATATTTTTGAAGGTTGCACAACATACTCTGAAAATGCGTATCGAAAAGGCGAATTAGCTTCATCCGAGTATTCTCACAATTTTTTATGTGGGACTAGTAATTTGCAAATTGAATCTTCAATATCATTTAAGCTGGTATATTATTTTGTTTTTAAAACAATTGCTCAGTTTTTGCCATTAAAACCTGTAAAGTAGTGTTAAAAATGTTTTTCTTCGTATTAAATAAGTATGTCAGGAGTTTCTCGTGTTATTCATTCTTTACTACTTCGCTTATTTAATGGGAATATTTTAGCAAATATTCTAATTAAATAACCGATAGGTAACTGTTTAGATGTGATCTTTTATCTGATCTTGCTATAATGTTTTAAGTGACGTCTTGTACGACACAGTAAAATTTGAACTATTTATGTCAATAGTAAGCAACCAAATCTGGGACATCGATGGATGTTTTGTGGTATGCGCACCTTTGCGATCTTTATCCCCGTTTTTTTGAACATATCTCATTATTTAATTATGTACAAGAGATTTTACTAACTGCATTTATAATTCAATTTTCTTATACTACTTAAACTTTAATAAATTGTAATGTAATTTAAAATTCTAGGCATTTAAAATATTTAATGACCTTTACAAAATACCACTTTGAATTTATATTGTACGGCCGTAAGTTGTTCAACTTGTAATAATTTTACTACATTCCTATTCCGAATGATAAACAAGAAGCGAGACTTCCTTTTAGCATATTTAAATTTTATTTTCTCTGTTTTGTAAAAAGATATTTATTTGCAATAAAATATAATCAACGACAATTTTCAATTTCATCTGGAAGAGTTCAACTATAATAAACATTTTTGATTCTCTAAACACATTTTAAAAATAAAAACTTGAAGACTAAGGATAGCAATATAAAAGATTATTTAAGAGCATTGGTCAGGAATAGCTTATTGAGATAATCAAAGGTAAACATATTCTATTTTGTTTTCCGATCACGTTACAGGATGTTAAAATTCAACATATTTACACTAGTGAATAAAATTTAAAAAATGTATGTATACATTTTATTTTATCTTTGAATTACCGATTCTTGTTTTGCTTATTTTTAGAAACCTGCACTTCAGTTGTTCCTTCTCTTTCTTTCAAAAATGTACGTTAGGCATTGGTCATTTTAAAATATTTTTTAGTTTTGGACAGATACATGTTAGGTACTTTAAGTTCTTAACATTACAAGTGTGTTCAAACTGAATAGAAACTTAAGAATAGTAAGATGTGTATTTATGTTTAATAAAAAGAAACGATATAACCGATAAGACATTATTGGAAATAAATTAGCTGTTTCATTTTTGAGTTTTTATGTATTATATACAGAAAACGACTAACTTACAAATTATTGGTAAATTTTTAAATAAAAAATAATTAAGTACCATAACAAAGTTCGTAATGACGTTTAGCATGGGTCACCAGCGGAAAATTCTTCGAATTACACACCCAGAAATAAGTCATGGATTCTAAACACTTCCTTGACATTTTCAAGGTTACAGTTATCGTAAAAATATGGCTCGAGGCTTAGATTAGTTAATTACTTCTCAAATTGATATTCGAGTATAGAGAAGTGGTGAAAATAAATACGACTAGAAATAAATACAGAAATATTATTAGTTGTAATTTGTGTTTAGCAATAAAATCATACAGACTGTTTCTTAAAAAACGGACACTGCCATAGCCTCGTTATTTATTGTCCGATTTTAACGCCTCGGCGTAAGCCCCACCTCCTTAGAGTGGCGATAGTCAATTATTTTTCTTTAAACAGTACCTTATAGTTTTATTGATTGATTATTCTAGAGATTTCTCTTCTGATTTCAAAAATGTATAACATCATGGAAAAACGTACAGCGGGAATAACTGATATGAGTATCATTTTGGTTGTTAGTGAGAGTTGGGTGGTTTACTTATTAACTGCTAAAATTGATTACAGAGAATTAACCAATATGTTGCAGGTTTACTTTGAGTGCTGCAAAAATAATTAGGCAGCAGTAAGTGTCTATCGTGAATCCTTTCCAAGTAAGAAGGTTCCAAAGTTTCAAAAGTATATAAGGTTCAAAGTGACGAAAATACAGATCTTTTATAAAGCAGAAAGCAACTCAACGTCGATACCAGGACGAAAATCTCTTGTTGGATGTTCTTTTCCATGTGGAAGCGAATTTATTACACTTCTATCCGTGAAATCCATTTTTAAAAACCACAAATTTAAACCGCTCTCCGAGAAAATGATAGAGAAGGAAGATTGGAATTTTCTAATTGCTATTTAGCCAAATTACGAGAAGACCCTTTGTTTTGCACAAAAATAATCTGATCCGCTGAATACATTTTCAGCAATAATGGCATTTTTAACAGAAACATTAATCGCTGCTGGGGTAGGAAAAACTCCAGAGTTGTTGTGGAACACTATTTTCATAATAAGTTTGGATTAAATGTCTGGTGTGGTATTCTCGATAATAGATCAAGAGGACACTTTTTCATAGATAGGACGTTAAGTGCAGAGAAATACCATGCACTTATTTGTCAGAATTTATAATAGTTTTTAGATGGGTCGCCCTTGGTCGAATTGAATAAACTCTACTTTCATCAAGACGGAGCGACGTCTCATAATGACAGAATAAACGTAAACTATCTACATAAATGGTAGAAATTACTTAGGGATATTCATAGATCAGTTGCATGGCCTACCCCGTCAGCTGATCGTAGTCCATTGAACTGTTTTATGGAGCTATTTAAAAGACACCTGGACACAATAGACACGCTGAAAAAACACGAAGCGTCTTGAAATT
Source organism: Phrixothrix hirtus (assembly GCA_024586415.1). NCBI lineage: Eukaryota > Metazoa > Arthropoda > Insecta > Coleoptera > Phengodidae > Phrixothrix > Phrixothrix hirtus. Next base: position 6,254 of record JAHWXV010052897.1, read on the forward strand.
CCTCCAAATATTTTATTAAACGCAACACAAGGTATAGAAAGACGGTGCCGATTATATGTTACAAATGGCGGTGCTCAGTTTGAGCAGTATTTATAATTGGTAAATATTTTTTTATTTTGTTGTTTCTCCTTCAAAGTAATTCTCGAATATTTGTCGATTATCGCAATCTGTACGAGTATTTATTAAAAAAAAGTCGTTTATCTCTCATAGTTTAAAGCAAAAAACTTTCTTTAAATGGCACGTTATAGTTTTTTGATTGATTTTTGTAGATTGATTTCAAAAATGTATATCATCCACTTATTCAATTAATTATTAATAAATTGTTAAAGTGATAAGCAATTTGATTCTTTAATTGTTTTTATCTAGAGTAAGGAAAGTGAATACAAAATAGTATATTAGAAAATAAGTTTAACAAGACATGTTTTTATCACACGAGTTCAAGTCTAGAAAGCGAGCCTCGTAGAGGCGAGTTTTTTATACTATTTTATGTATTTGCTTAAAATTTACGAAAACAAATTGATTTAGGGAATTTTGACATTTGAATATAAAAGTTTTGTCAATTTTCTATTTAATTTTGATCTTTAATAAGTTTAATTGTTAATGTTATCAACCTTTTAAATTAATATATTCCGTGTTAAAAAGAAGTCCATTGTTAAACTCTAATGGGTTTCGAAATAAGCTCATTTCGATATACGAATAGTTAAACTATTTTTCGCACTTCGTGTTTCAAATGCCCACCTTTAAGGTCAATTATTTGTCCAAAAAAAGTAATTTCTGCACCCTCGTAGAAAATATTATACTTTGGCAAATTTCAAGATAACAAGGCTATCAATGAATACGTTGCTACACTTCCTTTCAAAATAAATTAAAAGGAAACACCAGAAATATCACCAATAAGATGACAGCAAAGAGGTAACCAAGAAATGTGATAAATTACACCAAAAGATTATTCTACCGACTACAGCCAAAGAAGGTAGCGTCCCAAGTAATATCTTCGGTTTATCACGAAGTACAAAAGGAAGTGGTTGCCTAGCAGGTTACGAATTTACGTACTCGTATGTCCTAGTATACCAAAGTCTACACACATATGATGGGAAGACGCTTTGGGTCATTTCTACTATAAATAGTGTAACGAATTATAAACAATAAAAACCTAATGGAAAATTCTAGAATCATCCAGCACTTTCTTTATAATAGAATAGATGATGCAATCACAAATGATTCATGGTAGTAATCGATATCTGTCAATTAAAGTCGATGTCAGCAATGAGTCATAATGATATTGCAATTTATTACATCACTATTATGAGTAATATTCTGGACTGCTCTGTATATTTTTCTAGAATTTATCTTTTCTATATAAACAGCAGATTAAATTCCCTTAGTTTAGTTTTTATTAGAATCTTGTGCTTTAAGTTACTGAGTACATAAATGTAAATATAAATAGACATAAATAGAAATATAAACGTTTGTTGAAAGTACATTGTGAAATAAATAACTGTATATAAATCATCCCATTATTAGTGAATATAAATAAACATTTTAAAACAATTAACTAGTTTCGTTACAATAGTTTGTGACAGCCGCAAAATCCAATAAATGGAGCAGAGTGATTTTAGATGGTTTAGACATTTTACAAACTGTACCAGATGGTCCACAAAACAATTTTGACTACCTCATTTTCAAACAAAAAAAGTGTTAAGGAGATAAACACCTACAACAAGTTTATTGTATCTCGTAATAGAATAGAGTTTAGAAGGTTTAGGAGAACCTCTAGGAATTTGAACTGAAATAACATGATTAAGCAGTATCTTACAGCTTCAGAAAGTTATTCGGTGACCAGCCTTTGAGACTCAGAAACACAGAAGGCTCTAGGATTAACTTACCTGAAATTCCATACTTTCACATATTAGAATTCTAAACGGCCAAACAAACATCGAAGATCCACGTTCGCGTATGGGCTGTAAAATAAGTCCAGGAAGTTGTTGAAAGCTTAGGAGAGACAGCTTTCCATATGACTAGGGCCCAAAGATTAACTGAACGAAAACGATACTGCTGGAAGTGCTGAAAAGATGAGAAAAAATGAGGAGCTGTCCCGCTCATAATACGCAGAACCAGAAAAACAAAAGAATATCAACATGATGGATCAAACATCAATCTTTGCTAGTCATACGGATGACGCTATCCTAATTACACAAATCGCATAGTCCTTATATTGAGGAAACCGTCACAGCAGGGAACTGCCAAATGTTATTAGATTCGGATAAGGGAGCAATAGTGAAGCCAAACGACACCAAGGATGGAAAATTACTGCTTTCGCAATTTTATTTTACGTATACGGGAAATGAGCGACCGTTCATGATAAAAGAAATACTAAAGATTGAATTTGGTTATAGAATCTTTATGCAAAAATACCATTAAGAACTTAAAGGCGAAAAACTACCCCACAATTATGATTAGAAAACTCTGCTCCTGCACAATAACTGCAGAATGCATAAAGCACGAATGTTCAAACAGTAGCCAATGAATCCGGCTTTGTGGAATTACAATATCCACCATACAATCCTGACCTCGCCCCGTGTGACTATTATTCATTCCAAAACTCGAAACACAATTGAGAAGGCGTCGACTTAGAAAACGCGGTGGACTCGTATTTTGCAAAATTTCCAAAAATATTTCTTTCGAAGACATAGGGTTATTAGAAAAACGCTAGAATAAGCGTGTTAGTGTTAATGTTTCTTACGCTGAAAAATAAAATTTTTTTTTGTTTTTCAACTTGTTGTTTTCATAGCTAGTTAGATAACATCAAAAACTTCCCTAGTATACTCGCAGTAATCAGTAATCATTTAAAGGAGTGGCGGCAAAGAAAGGACATTAAATAAAAAAATTTCATATTATACATTTTGGATTAGAACATGTTCACCAAACATGAATGACAAGTATTGTCATATTTCAAAAGGACATGCTATTTATAGAAACGTACCTTTGAATGTTTCTATACTACTTATCAATCTAAAAAATTAGGTTGCCTTCGGTTGAATTACAACAGTATTAGAAATAATTTCATAAATTAGTGACTTTGTTAGCATATTGAATTATTTAATACATCATTTATAAGTTTAGGCGCAAGGCTAGATGCACAACAATAGGTACTTTTGTAAATATAAATCGCGATTGCGATTGTAGCGCGATTATGAATCAGATCGTTGGTAAACTACGACTTTTAAGCACGCTTAAAAATAATTGCGTTTGAAAAATATAATCGCAGTAATCGGCCTAGAAGAGCGTTTAGTGTGATTAGTTTATTTTAACCTCAAAACTTCAAATAACGGACAAGAGCCAGATATTAAGATATTCATCTTTATTAGTTTTGAATGCTTTTAAATTACATTTAATCACTATTTATGTAAATCCATAAAAACAACTTGTATCTTGTTAATATAAATTAAAAATAATCAGCCATATCTAGACAAATCACGAAAAAGAATCAGTAGCGTTGAAAAACGAACATAAATCTCTGATTAATCGCTATGACGTCACGGATAATCGCTTGATTTTAAGCGCAATCGCGATTTATATTTACAAAAGTACCTAATGTATCAAGTTATTTTGAATGTAAATTGAAATTAAGGTTTCTGCCATATTTGAAATTTCTTTTAAAGAAATAACATAAGAAATTTCATTCTTAAAACACCTTTTCTCACTTTTATATCTTTTACGTTTCGTCAGCAAACTATATTTAAATTTATAGTGTTTAGACAAATTATTTTTCAATATTCTGAACCTTTCTTCAAACACTGTATTGTTATTTTGTATTTAATAAGTTCAAAATACATTAGATCACTCAAAGAAATAGATTAAGTGCTTCGCAATGAAAAAAAATCTGATGTCAGACAACACACGACTTTCTCTTACGCACATAAATATGCAAATAGTGTCCACAAATAATTACATTATTATTTACGTTTATTTTGGAAACGATAATTGTAATGAATACCCATCCAAGTTACTGGACAGACGAAATGCTGCTTAATTCCGGAAATTTTCTCTGATAACATACTTAACGCATTTTTTCAGAACAACTGCTAAGTTTACATAAAGGGGCATTAAATACATAATAACCATAACAGATTTTAAAGAAAATATTCTAGCTGTTTCGAGAAAATCGCAAAAAAAAACTTAAAAATCGCAAGAACAAAGTACTACTTTCGGTCATTAGATTTTAACAAAATTCTTGACGTCTCATGTGCAGAAGATAAAAAACTTAAATATAAAATTTAAAAAAAAAGTTAGAGGTGATTTCGAGGAAATCTCGAAAAACCAAAAAATAACAGTCATTAGATTTTAATTAAATTATTAATGTCTCATGTGAAGAAGATAAAAAATTAAAAATTAAAAAAAATCAACAAAATTATGAGAAACCTAAAAATGACAAGATTAAAGTGGCACTGCCGGTCATTAGATTTTAACTATTCTTGACATTTCTTGTGAAGAAGGTAAAAAACTTAAATATAAAATTTTAAAAAAATCGTTATAGCCGATTTCGAGAAATCTCGAAAAACAAAAAAATAACAAGATTAAAGTGGCACTTCTGGTAATTAGATTTTGACTAAATTCTTGACGTCTCATGTGAAGAAGACAAAAAAATTGAACATAAAATTTAACAAAAATCGTTAGAGCCGATTTCTAGTAAATCTCAAAAAACAACAAAATGACAAAAGTAAAGTAGCACTTCCGGTCATTAGATTTTAACTAAATTCTTGATATCCCATGTGAAGAAGACAAAAATCTTAAATATAAAATTTAACAAAAATCGTTAGAGTCCGTTTGGAGAAAATCTCTAAAAGCCAAAAAATGAGAAGAGTAAAGTAGCACTTGCGGCCATTAGATTTTAACTAAATTCTTAACATCTTATGTGAAAAAGATAAACATGTACAATTTTTAAAAAATCGTTGGAGCCAATTTCGACAAAATCGCGAAAAACCAAAAAATGACAAGAGTAAAGTGGCACTTCCGATTATTGGATTCTAATGAAATTGTTACAGTCGCGTGCGAGGATTGATACAAACATAAATATAAAATTTTGTTTATCTTCGA
>JAHWXV010052956.1:0-13805 GCA_024586415.1 Phrixothrix hirtus
CTGTTATTTACTATATTATTTTTTTGTTATTATGGGTATCCGAATAAATACCTAATTATTTGTTAAATCATATTGTTATAATTTCACCGAGCTTCCTTTTGTTCCTAATTAACTTTTCTTTAGGTTTACTTAGATCTACTGTACCAGAGGCCGAGTTTGTACTGTAAGTAAAATTATTATAAGAGAACGTCCTGTCGTTCGGGTGTTCTTTGTGATTTTCTTTTTTTTTATAGTGAACGACTGGCGCCCTATTTGCCATTTACTGTACTTTCTTTTTTTTGTTTACTTTTACCTTAAACTGACTTTGACGTTATCCGAACTGAGAAGAGACCAGCCGTGAAGTGTTAGGGTTGACAACTTTATACTTACACCGACTACACCATACCTTACTCTACCGCATAGCTACTGAGCTAGAATCCGTGGCAATATTATATATACATATGTTAAAATTTTAACACATGTAGCATAAATAATTATTAAAATACAAGGTGGAGGCATATTAACTTTTCCGAATTCATAAGGTTATTGCTCTGGATTGACACGGTGGAGAGTAGTGGGGATGGTATTGTTACACGTGTCAGCATGCAATTTTTAGTACGCATTATGGCTTGGTTAGGAGAACATCGTGCGTTTGTAGTGGAAGAGTTTATTATAAATGGCGGTTCTCTGACCATAACCTAACGAGCCTTGCGAAGAAAGTTGCTCTTGATCGTTGTGATCTCATTCCCGTTAGACCAACAATTAGAAATTGGGTATATAATTTTGAAGCCATTAGTTCAGCATTGAAAAGGAAACCACAAGGCGGAAACAGATCGTCAACGTCGGTGGCAAATGTGAACAGAATCCGGGCTTCCCTTCAGAAATCCCCCAGCGTTCTGCATGTAAGCACGCCATTGTAGTATGATTATTAGTGTGTAGTATTAGAAGAATCCTTCATAGAGATCGTAAAATTGCAAGCGGAACAGTTACGTGAAACAGACTTTGAAACACGAATAAATTCGTGCAACGATATTTTGTAGAGTATACCTCTTACTCCTGTCCTAGTATGTAGTGACGAGGCCCATTTTCGCTGTTTAAACTGTGAATAAACAAAATTTCTGATAGTGGGATGAGACTAACCCTCAGAACGTTCACAAACAACTACTACACAGCCCTAGAGTGACAGTGTGGTGTGCTCTTTCTGAGTTTGGTGTCTAGAGTCCCCAATTCTTCGACGAAAATAGTGAAGTCGTTACCGTGACTTTGCTTGATATTGTTACATGCTTGAAAATTTTCTTCAGTCGAAATTGAATGAATTATTGCAAGATTATAACCAGGACAACATTTGGTTTCAACAAGATCATGCTACCGCCCATACATCGCGTCGTTCAATGGAGATTCTAAGACAAATGTTTCTTGGTTATCTTGTTTCCTGACTTAGCACCATGCGATTACTTTGAGGTTATCTTAAAGTAAAGGTGTACACACATCGTCCCCAAACTACCGATGAGCTGAAGGCTTTCATGACCAAAGAAATCAACGGAACCTAACGGAATATGGCTCGTATAGTCATGCATAACTTCCGAAATAGCCTCCATCAATGTATGGAAACTAGAGATGGGAATTTAGAAGACATTATTTTCAAAAGCAATTAAAATAAACTCTATTCTATGATCTTGCAAATAATGAAATAATTTTCACTTCATCTGGGTTTCCATTTATTATATGCATTTTTGAAATTGAAGAGGTTTTTATATCGCACTCTTTACTATGTATGTGTATCTCATTGAAAATTAAAACAATCAAAGCATCAACTTTAGATAAATTTTCACAACACCTGAGATAAAATCAACCACTTCCAAAGCCATTGGAAGTGCATACGTCAATTCCTTAAATTATCCAAAAGTAGAGCAAATTAAAACAATTAATACAAAGATGGCAAAATATAAACTTAAAATAAATTTAATTTATTTTCATTTTTTGTTTTATTTATTAAAGCTTAGAATAATCATTTTTTAACAAAAACACATAAAATCTTAGTCTATATGTATTTTATATTAAAGTATATTTCATTAAAGCATAAATTATGAATTACCAAAGACGATTCATTGAATCTATAGGCTCATTTCAAAAGTTATCAAACCAAAATCAATAGGAAGTATCAATTTATAACAACAAAATCTGACATACAGTGGGTTATTTTTATTCAAAATTCTAATGCTCAAATGATGTTAAAAGAGGAAATCATGATGATCTCGTCCTCCAGAAACTGATGCTTTACATACAAGTCTTAAAATCTGACATTCTGTAGATGTCATTTTGGTGCTAAAGTTTGACGCCCAAGATATGTTGAAAATAGGGTAAGACATCAATATTCAGTTACTGATGTCATTATGACATCCAGTCATAAATCGGACTTCATTTAGATATTTACATACGTCGAATAAAATTAAAAATATACATATTAGTTACTCCATAACAAGTATAGATAAATTAAATCATTAATTAGAAACTTAACAATGAAACTGAATTATGCTCTATTATAAAGTTCACTTTCTTATATACGTAAGCATTGTTTTTCCCAGAGTGATAGATATTTTTTTATTAATTAATTATTTAATTTGTGTACCTTAGAAGAACGAAAAATCACTTTTCTTTAAATCTATTTTACTCACCTCTGTCAAGTTAGCAACAACATCCTGGCAAAATCACAGCGGACCAATTGCAATAATTTGTACCGAATTTTTACTAATTTGTACCACTAAAATTAATTTTGTACCACGTGTTTTTCATGCCGAAATCGACATTCATGCTAGCTTGATATCAAGCTAGCATGAACACATCATAAAATTGAGAATAATAACAAAAGCAATTAGATATTTAGAAAGCTATGAATTTGTACTAATTTGTACCACAAAAAATAATTTTGTATCTGGTGCGCTTCATGACAAACTCAGTGTTTATGCCAGCTTTATATCAAGCTAGCATGAACACACTATAAAGTTGGTAACTAAACTTAAAACAATTACAATTATAGAAACATATGATTTTTTACTAATTTGCACCATTAAGCAAATTTTATCATTCCGATCCGTGTTTGCAAATTCAACCCCTGAGCATAAATACTACAAGTAAACTCACTAACTATTCCTTGTACTTTAGCAACAAAATCAATAACTTTATTACAAGCACAATCAAACTAACCCTCTGCGCTAATTGTTTAATAATTAGAGTTACTTTAATCTAAAACCTCAGAATTTGTACCGAAGGCGTTTGTTCGCAAACTACCCTTAAAGAATTATAACCTTGACGAACAAAAGCCACATTCCTACTAGCAAAATCAAATGAAATTAATAGATTAGTTAAAGACTGGCTAGTAGTATTTACATCTAAAATTTCAGAATTTGTACCGATGGAGTTTGTTCGCAAACTACCCTTAAAGGATTATAATCTTGACAAACAAAAGCCACTTTTCTACGAGCAGAATCAAATGAAATTAATAGATTAATTAAAGACTGGCTAGGAATACTTGAATCTAATATCTCAGAATTTGTACCGATGGCGTTTGTTTGAAAACTACCCTTAAAGGATTATAATCTTGACAAACAAAATCCACTTCCCTACTAGCAGAATCAAATGAAATTAATAGATTAATTAGACTAGCTAAAATTTGAGAATTTGTACCAATGACGTTTGTTTGCAAACTACCCTTAGAGGATTATAACCTTGATGAATAACCAGCACATTCATATGAGCAGAATTAAAGAAACCCGCCTTAAACGCTTATAATTCCAGGAACTGGGAGGCACTTTCACACAAGCAGAAACAAACTTAACTTCTGCATTCGTTGTTAACTATTAGTACTAGAATATAGAATTTGTAATTTGTGTCTTTGCAAATGAATAATGCAGGGAGCAGTATTTTAGCCGTATCAAGTCATAGCTCCGTTACTAAAATAAATATTTGGCTTTATCCCATTTGACACCATGCATTTGAGGTACCTATATTTTATGACCCAAACGGATTAAGCACCTTCATAAAGAAACACCTTTTGCATTTAAAGTAAGTAAAGTATTAATTCTTATTTTTGAAACTAACATAAAGATGGAATTGCTTTGATTTAATTAATTATTTAAAAATAAGTAGCATTATTAAAATACTTACGATTTTCTAATTTCTATGAAACCCAACACTAATTATTTAAAACATTTGAACATTATTAAACAGTTTAAAATTTCTAAGTAGGGTATAGCGTTTAAACTAGAAAATTTGCCATTTTGTTCGATACACACCCTCGCGTGTGTTTTACATTCTTGGTAAACATTTTCAAGAATTTGTGGTGTAATATTTCTCAGTTCATGAATTATACGATTCTTCACATGATCTATCATAATAGGAGGTGACATGTATACTTCGAATTTTACAAATCGCCGCAAAAGAAATCAGATTTTGTTAGATCTGGAGATCTTAGATGGCTAGTGAATTGGGTCTTTTTGTCCAATTAATTTATTTGGAAACTCCGTGTTTAAAAATTGTTAACGTTCTTGAACATTTTGTGCAGAAGCTCCATCTTCTTGTATCCACATATGCCGAAGTGTAGCAAGTGAAATATTATCCGAGTAGTTCATAAATGCATCCTGCAGAAAATCCACGTATGAACGATCATCCAATAACCTGTTGAAGACTACTAGTCACATCACGCGCTCACCTAGAATTCCTCCCAAGACGTTTAACAACCATCGCAATTGTGGCTGAGTTATTTGAAGAAGTTTCGGGTTGTCGGTGTCATAATAACGAAAGCTATGTCGATTGATAAAAACATTTTTTGCAACGTTGCTTCGTCTGTGAATAGGTCAGAGTGAGAAAAATCCTCAACTTGATTCATTTTTTCATTTACACATTCATAAAACTCGATTCTATTGGTGAAATCACGAGGCAGAAGGATTTTGTATGAATGATACTTGTGTCTGTTCAAAATTGTGGTTACAGTCCTCGAACTAATATTCGCAATACTGCTAGTTTCCGGTGTATTTTCTTGCATGCAACCTAAAACACGTAATTTGTTTTCCATCGTGGTAACAATATCCTCTCTTCGCCTTTTACTAAACTGAACATATTGTTAGACACCATAATTAATAAGTAAATAATTACGTGTTCTAACTTTAGAAATTAAATAAACTTTCGTTAAGTTTAAATTTCTAAAATAAATTTGTTGGAATATAAAATAACCAGTAGTATTAAGTTTAAACTAAGTTTCACAGACTATAAAAATTTTATAAGGGTACTAGTTGTAAAGTGCTGCAATAAACGAATCGCGTGTGATTTTAAAACTTGTGTAATATAACCAGCTTCAAAGCATCAGGAAGTAAAACGGACTTATGCAATGAAACGTTTTACATAAAGTTTCTTAGAGTAGAGACACCGCCAAGAGGGAAGTACCTTTGCCGACCATAAAAAGAAACAGGGGGCCTAAGCTGTAAAATGCAAAGGAAAAACACCTCGATTTGAACGGAAACGTAACGCTCGTTATTTCAAACATGGAACCAAAATTTTTGAAATCTGGAATCAACCATTGATCAGAAAATAAGTAGTGGCATGTCCGAAAATTAATATAAGATCGGAAGATGCAATTTCATCTTATCTTTTGCTTGTGCATGAATATAGCTGTTGAATCAATCAAACGTAGCCAAGTTGAAGGTCCGTTGAAAATAGAAGATGTAAATGGTTTAATTTGTATCACACATGTGAGGGCTGTAACATCATTGAAGTTTCCAAAAATTTATATGTCAACGTAAGTTAAATTTTCCATAGTTCATATGCGAAATCTTAAAGAGAAGACCGCAAGTTTGAATTGGATTATTTGAAAGGGACGTAAACCTTTTAAAGACAACTGACCTGGACTTTGCATAACCAGAAGGAAGTCTAGAAGTTTAACATCGTAGAAAATACACAACTGAAATTAACCGTACGTGTTTTTTAACCAACTCTTTTAAAATGTACATTGAACAAACGAAGTGCTAGATAATTAATTTTAGAAATAAAAATTTGTTTTACTTTAAATAATAAATTTAATAAACAAACTAGAAGTTGTTTCCCTTTCGTTTTTAAATGAACATCATAAAGTCTTGTTTACTACCTGTCAGCAGTTTTGAAAAGGGAAACAACCGAAGGTTTGTTAACATTACTTATTTCGGATATGATTTTTGTAATTTAATATTGTAAATGATTATTGTAGATTTATTATTCAATTTTCTTTAATTTTGAAAATTTCAATAAATCTATAAACCGTAAATCTCTGCTCTTACTTACTGAAATATAAATCAGTCGTTAATTGAATTTATTTGGTGTGATCGCTAGGGTGACTAAGTAAACATTTGTCTAGACCGAGTACACAAGGGTCATTGGCAGGTAACATTACGGGTTGTAACTATTAAGATCCGTTATAAGAGGGATTTTAATCCTGAACTGGTTGATTAAGATCAATTCAGCTTCGAAACAGTGTATCTGCTTCATTCTAAAACCAAACAAAGATTACGTAACTAAATTAGGTAATCAAGCAATTTATTATAATTGTTTATAGCTGCCAAATGGAGCAGACACCAATATTCACTAGCTACAAATCGCTGCAACAGATCTTCAAAATCTTTCTTTCTTGTATGTTTTATATCTAAATAATGTTCTGAGTAATCATGTGATGCCAATAGGGAGTTCCTTACAATCTCCCAATATAAAAAGCATATCTACTAACGTTTCTTTACCGATAAGGGAACATTACCAAATGCGAATTCTTGCTTTCTTTGAGACTTTCCATACATATACTACAGAGAAAAATAATTGACATCTGTTTTTTATCGGCAACCGAAGCCATTTAAAGAGTAACATTTTTTAAGACCTTTCGATTAATATATATATATATATATATATATATATATATATATATATAATCTCAGTGGCGTACCAAATTGGGGGTGTTGGCGTAAAATTTGGGGTAAAATACCCCATAGGTTAAATACATCTCATCTAATTGAAAATTTGATTACAGATTCGAAAAGTACGTTCAAAAGTTTGATGAAAGTTGCACCCCTACATACAAAGGTTGTACAAAAATAAACCCTTTGTTTATAAGCCGGACCTTTTAAGACAATAAAGCACACTAAATTTGTTTGTTTAACAAATATATCTATACACTGACAAAAGAGTTTTTCTAAATTTACATTACTATCAATGGTTACTGGTAACCTATGATTTTAAAGTATTATTCCATACGTATGTAATTTTGAAAATCGGAATGTAAACTTACATTTTCAATTGATTTTGACTTTACATTAAAAAATTTTGTATTTACATTAGGCATTGGTAATTTAACATGGCATTTTCTTTACTAGAAAGTAATATTACCAAGTAAATTTACATTATCAATATGTATTTACGACGTAAATTCACATGAGTTTGTGAAATTTTGTGTAAATTTATAGATTAAATAACCGTTTATAAGTACTTAACGTAATTAATCTGTACTTATAATAAAAATGAGAGTGTCTAATTCCAAAGTAGGGATATTATTAATAAATCCAACTTACTTACGTAAATGATGCTGAACGAAGTTTAAAATTCATTTTGTAATTAAACATCCATAAATATATATTTATTAGTATATTCTCAATTAATTTATCATACATATAAAGGGTAATGCCGAAGAAATCATATATTACAGTAAATAAAACCTTACCAAATAGACCAACGACTGTAGTTTTCTCATACACATAAAATTAAGACACCGTTGAACAAAACTGCTGAGGTTGCCACTATTTGTGTGGTTTCTGGTACATCAATTTAAAAAAGTAAAACAAAAATATTAGGAACATAATTGACATTTTTTATAGCACTCATAGCTTATAATCGACAGGTATGTTATCTAAACTCACATTTATAGTATAAAAACTTGGTATGCACGCACTTTACCTATGTGTTGATTGAATAAGTTTTCTCTTCTTATAATTCTGTTGTAGGCATCTAAATTGAGCTCGGGTAACATTACGATGGAATCTTAAATGCGTTTGGTACTCTTCAACGGATTTTAATTTAGCCTTGCAAATATCACAAGTAAACAACATTAGTTGGTACGTACTTACGTGTTTATAATTTTCAATTTGATAACGGACGCACGTGCTGGACTTAAGGTAAACAAGAACTAACTTATGTTTAGGTTTAGTGAACCTGCGCTGTTCACGTTGTAGGGTAATAATTAATATTACAAAACCAAATGATATTCTATAAATTAACTGTACTTTTACATAACAAAAGTAAACTTTCCGCTTTTCGTTGTGAATTTATATTTGAAATGCAATATTACAATTCATTTATTTCTAAACGTATCCAATATCACAACTAATAAGCGAATTCACGACCATCTTTGAAAAAATACTTTGATTGTTACAATTTTACAGTATATTTCTTGGAAAATTATTTTTACATGAAAATACAATGTGAAAAACGTCTAATAATCATTGTAAAACCACTGTAATTTTACATGGACGTTATCGGTATACATTCTGATGTAAAAGATCTATTGTATACTTCTATTACTTAATTAACAACCCACGATTAAAATTGGGATGAAATCGCAAATTCTTTAAATATCACAAAACGACTTAAATTTACAATGTTTGAACGAACTAAAATTTAGAAACTATGATCGCGCTTTGTATCAGTGGTAATAATGGTTTATAGTGGTATCTTTGTATAAGTTTTGTGTATGTTTTTTGTATTAAGAGTAATTTAAGTTTAACTTATAATATCACAAGTGTAGAAATCTTGATAAATTGTACAAAAGTGCGATATCAAATATTTGTTAACTGTAAACATTCAATTTTTATACCCAAAATTAACAACTACTGTTCATTATAAAAATAAAATTTGTTTAACAATGAGGATAGACTTCTATAATTAACGTAAAATATTTTAGAAAAAAAATTATTTATATCACTAGTACCGCATTGCTACTGTTATCTGTGATTATACAAACAATTTACGATTGAAACATTATTATTAACACCACCCACATATGCGTAATTTAAACATATACCTAATAATTATGTTTGTGCGTTACTATTTAAGTAATACAAGTATACAATAGACATTAGAATGTTAAACAGCGAGTCATTAAAAGTGGGGCTTACAAAGAAATACTTTATTTTTGTACAACCCTTAGATTTAGGGATACAACTTTCATCAAAGACACTTAATAAGATTCTTAACGTATTTTTTTGATCTGTAATCAGACTTTCAATTATATTATATGCATTGAACGTATCGGGAATTTTACATCTAATTTTTCTCTAATATCCCCCAAGTTGGTACGATACTGGGATGATATATACATTAATCGAAATCTCGTAAAAAATAAATGCTAGTATCAGGTGAAAGTTTTTTTCTATCTGCCCTCAGGGTTTGAATTTGCAAACACGGATGGGAACGATAAAATTTGGTTAATGGTACAAATTAGTACAAATTCATATGTTTCTATAACTGTAATTGTTTTAAGTTTAGTTACCAATTTTTTAGTTTGAGTTTGACATGAAGAGCGCAAGATACAGAATTATTTTTTATGGTACAAATTAGTACAAAGTCATACATTTCTAAATATCTAATTGTTTTTGTTTTTATTCTCAATTTTATGATATCAAGCTAGTATGAACATCGATTTCGGCATGAAAGGCACGTAGTACAAAATTAACTTTAGTGGTACAAATTAGTACAAATGCGGTACAAATTATTGCAATTGGTCCGCTGTGATTCTGCCAGCATGTTGCTGCTAGTTTGACAAGGTATTTTACTCAAATGTTCTAGTGTGTTTTCAGAAAAACAGTTGATGAAAAAATAGCAACACATTTTTACGTCTTGATGTATATTGTTTGCACTGAGAAATTCTTTCATAAATATTTGCCTAAAAAATACATACTACATAATAAAGTAATCTTGAGTTTATCAATATTATTTATTTTGATATTAAATAATTTGTGTTTGTGTTATCTTTTCAATCGCATAAATAACAATTTGTTTTGAAGCTGATTTACAATTTTTTATTCTAAGTGTCTATCGGCAATCTGATTGAGATGTACGCAATAAATTAATGGTACTTTGCTTATAGCATTGATTCTCATTTCTTTAAATTGCACAATTTTAGCAATGTATGTCGGGTTGCCTATCTTGGGAATCGCCTTAATATTAGAACTACAATAAAAATTTCCTATAACTGTTATTAAAGGAAATTCTTATAGGTCAAATTTTATTAAACACGTAAAAAAACAGATGCAAACAGATTACATAAAATTCAATCGTAAAAACTGTATTTCGATCAATTTCTGTTGAAAATAACATTAAAAATTTTTATTTTTTAAAAATTCATTTGCTTTCTTTGATGTCTTTTGTTTTATTGTCAGTTGACTTATCAAATTGATTTAGCTATTTTATAGTAATTAATAACGAAAATATTTAATAACGAAATATTTTCTTTGAAACGTTGCTTTTGTTCGAAGTTATTAGTTCAGGCACATATTGTTCTGTTATTGAATATATTTAAATATCCGTGTAACGGATTTCTTTAAATTTGAATTTTTAAATCAATTACTAATTATTAAAATGTAATAATTCTTCATTAATAATCTTCGTGGTGAAATTATTAAATTAGAATAAATAAAACAACGTCTTCAACCAATGAAATAAAGTATTTCGTTGGTTAAAGACGTTGTTTTATTTATTTTAATTTATTAATTATTAGTTATTTTTTTTAGTTTAGCAGCGTTTAACTGCATATTTAGATGTTGGTATGTGTAACAGAATTACTCATCCCCAGTGTTTGCAAATTCAGTATAAAATGTGCAATATTTAAAACACGTTCATTTGTTTCTGTTAAGTGATAAAAGTAATAACAATGACTGAAAGCAATTAAAATTAAATAATCTAGTCTTCTCATGGCTTAGAGTTTTTATAAACCTAATAGATTTTACTAATTAACAATTTGATGTATAATTTTATAGCATATTTTAAGGAATTTTCAGATTTTGTTTATACCAGTGTAACGACATGGTATCCAAATGTTCCTAGATTACTTCTGTATAACGCAAATGTGAAATAGTACTGGCGCACGCGCCAATAGGAGAAGTAGCTACATGTCATAAATACGTGTGAAAAGTTTGAACTTGTTCAGTTGAGTAGCAGCTGCTGTATGACGATTTGCAAATGATGGTTGCAAAGTTAGAGCAACGGGGAATACATTAAATTTAGTTTTAAACAAAAAAAAATATAATTGAAACGTATAAAATGATTCGAGAAGCATTTGATGACCGTTCGTTAAGACGAACATAAGATTTTGAATGGCATATTCGTTTCAAAGCGGGTAGAATGGAGCTTTGCGATAACAAACGATCAGGTAGACCTTTAACGTCGACCCCACCAGAAAATATTGCAGCAATTCAACAATATGTTCGTGAAGACCGTTGTCAGACTATTAAAGACATTGCTGCTAAATTTAGATTAGGCTATGGAGAGCACCAACGTATTTTGAGTGAGAATCTGGGAATTCACCACATCGCCGCAAAATTTGTTCTAAGACTTAACAATTGATCAAAAGCAGCAACGAATTGATGCGTGCACTGAGCTGAAAGACTTGCTTCGAAAGATGCTAACTTCTTGTTGTTCATTATGCAATAATGAAATAAAAAAATTAACGGGTAATCCACATAAGAAAATATAATTTAATTAAATAGTAAAATCTACAATATTTTCTTAAATATTTGCGTTGTAAAATAAAACCAAGTGTTAAAGTTTCACAAGTGCAAGGCGCTAGTTAGAAATACATTTCTAAAGAAATCCAGACAGGTAGCAATAAAATTTAGAACCTCTATAAAACTTGCAAATATTGTTAAAAGTCGTGGGCATTTTAAAGATTGCCGAAATAGAAAGAAACACAAACTTTCAAAATACTTAGAGAGGATTGGTTACAACGACTTCGTAAAAATTCGTAGTCATGCAAATGAAAAGTTATAAAAGACTATAGACCGCCAAAAGACGATGTCTTTGGGTTCCAAATTTAATACTACATAGGTAGATTAAACGAGTGTTAATAAGACCTGTGCCAAGGTATAAGAAAATGGCGAGTGATAAACAGTCCTTGATGTCCTAATTAATGACACAAGTCTAAAGAAGATATTTTCAAAATCCACACAAAGCAGTAAAGAACACAACCCTAGATCAAAGATAAATTTGGGTAGCTTTTATTCATCAAATTCATCCAGGCAAGTACGTAAAAATCCAACTTGCGGGCACCAACAATTTTTCAAACGAAGATTTATTCATGAAGTGGAAAACTAAAAATCTTAATACCCACAGTGAAGAAATAAAATTTTATTCGTTTTGTTTAGATATTCAAAAGACTTTTAAATCATAAATTTTATATTTTTCTCATTTGCGAATATCACGCCGAGAAATCACCTGACAAAGGTTAACGGCCTGAAATTCGAACATTTATTAATTATTTGGTTTAAGTATTATTTTTAATGAAATACTTTGTTTATATGTATATATTGTGTTTGTGTTCGAAATAATAAATATTTGTTTAAACCCTGATCTGGTTTAGGCTCACGATAAAAATAAATAACAGTTAGGATAATCCTACTAAATGTCTTTTGAAAGGAACTCGAACCTATTAAATATTTAGAGGGTAAACAGCCTCTAAAATTTGAATTTTAGAAGCAGTTTTAAAAAATTTCGTTTGCTGTTTTATTTAAAATTAGTGCACGCTGGCCAGTTAATTATTAACAAATCTAATTAAGCAACGCAGTAAACATTGTCTAGAATTATAACAGGTGACGAAAATTGAATTTATGGATATGACCACCTAGTGGAAGCATCCTAGTTCGCCAAGACCGAAGAAATGCAGGCAAGTGAAAAGCAATGTCAAGAGCATGCTCGTTGTTTTTGTTTTGACGTGAAGAGTATTGTGTACCGAGAATTCGTGCCACCATGTGTAACAGTTGCCACTTAAGATTTTCCACAACCGAAATGGTCGCTAGTGTTGCAATAAAACAAAAGCTCACCCCAGCTCAACTCGGTAAAATTTACTTGGAGAGGGGAGTGGAGCAGCAATGTTACGCTGGGCCTGGTTTTCAGCCATGTTACTTATATGGTACCTAAAAGAAAAGCAATAGTATTCCTGATAAAGGTCGCCAGTTAAATGTATCTTCCTATCTCGTACGTACACCCCAAACGACAAAATGTACGTCGGCTTCCAGGTCTCTAAAAGGTATCTGTACTAACCTAATCTAAAAAAAGGGAAAGGTTTTCGGAACAAGAGAAGAAATGCGGCTAAAGTATAACAAGGAAACATCTATTACCTTCTGTAAGTTCCGGCAATAAATACAGAACGACAGCGATTTTTAAAAACTAATTATGAATCTTTATCTCTCTCGAGATACCAAAATGACAAACTAGGTTAATTGAAGTTTTTCCTTAACGGGATCTTGGTCACCCGATGTCATACTGAGTTTCCAAATCACAAAAGAAATATACTTATAAACTATCAGTAAATTTTTATTTCTTTCGAAACACCAACTTATTAAACTAGGTTAAATGAAGTTTTGTCTTAACGGGATCTAGGCCAGCCGATATTATAACACATGTAAAATAACACGTTTATCAGAGTCGCATATAGTTAACAAAACGTATATCTCAGAATGATTTGCAAAAATGTACATTGTAACTACCAAAAGCAATTTAGTTGTTAAAAGTATGTAGTTAAAATATCGGGACATCATTTGTGAACTACT